>BQNB010102988.1:2155-24126 GCA_026074375.1 Tanacetum coccineum | reverse complement strand
TTTCACAAACCACTGGTGTGAAAGGTGAAAAATGGCTTGGGCTTTTGTTCTTGACCGAGCTGGACTAAGTTTCTTTATCTGATTGGCCAGTTTTAAATTTGGATGCCTTAGTCTTGGACTCATATGTGTGTTTTGAAGATTGTTTTCTTCTGAGTCCACTTATAGCTCCAGGCTTTTTTCCTTGGGAACCTTCATCTCAGTTTTTAAGGAGGTTATTGGAGCTTGGGATTCCACAGGTACATCTATATTATAGATGGCCTTCATGTGGTCAGTGAAAGGAGGTCCTTCAGGTTAGTTTGCCTTCAATGCCCAGTTGTGAGCACTAAATACTTGAGTAGGATTGATAGTGAGGTCTTCATGATCACACTCAGGCATCATGTATTCCAGAAGGAGAGATATAAACCTAGGGTAGGGAATAATCTTTTCCTTTATTTTCTTGTTCAGCTTGTGGATTATATCTTCCTAAATTATCCTAGCAAACTCAACTTTTACCCCGTTTTCTAAACAATATAGGATAGTAGCATCCTTGTTTGAGATTTTATCCAGCCCTCATGTCTTACCTCCTAGACACTAAATGATTTGAGCCATCAGCAATCTCCACCTAGGAGGAAGACAACTCTTCTTAAGGGTTCTTGTAGCCCATATCTCCCCATTATACCCAGTTGATGAAAACCATGGCCTAATTATTGTAAGGGAGGGAGATGCAACATACTCATTTGAGTAGTTAGCCCTAATAGCATTTTTAAAGGTGTTTACTCCTGTTTCTTCTCTAATACCCCTTGTAGGAATGGAAACCCATATCTTAGAGCCTTCTAGGATTTTTACAATATACCATAACTCAACTAAGTATTTGATATACTGGTTGGGTGCTCTATTGAATGCTTCTTTTAGACAACATTTTGAGATGAAGTGTGAGACAATCTCAAAATATTCAGAGTTTGGGTGTGCGGGGTATAGTAGGGAAACCCCATTGTTGGTGGCAAAGGTGATTTCATCAAATGTGAATTCAACCTAGTCTGCAGGTAAGAAAGGATTTGGGATTTTAGGTGGTTCCTGAGTGTCAGGTTCTTCTATTTGGAGTTATGTTTGGAGATGAGGGGTTTTGTATGGTTCTTCTATTTTGGTTATTTAGGGTTTTGAAGGTTTGATTTGGTTTGAGGTTTTTGTGTGTGTGTTCTTGATGAGTTTATGAAGAATGAGTTGTTGATTGTCTTGGTGATATTTATATGATTGATGAAGTTACAACTTTTTTTTGAGAATTTGTAACTGTTATTTGAGGTTATAAAGTTATGGAGAATGTTTAGGGTTTGTTTTCAACATGTGTGCTAAACTTTGTATTTAATGAAAGTCAACACAACATGCCTCTGACACCTAGAACACTGAACAACCGTCTATTCAACTATAAAAGTAGGTGAGATAAAGATGGTAAGGTCATTCTAACTTTTGGATATCCTCTTTTAATATATTTAAATTAAACAACATCTTTGGGAAAGAATTTATTTTGATAAAATTATATTAATTTTGAAAATCACATTTGCTTTTAAAACTGACCATGTGATTGATGTTTAAATACTGAACTAGGTTTAGGTTTGATGTTATATTATTTTGAACTGATTATTGTAATCTTCATCTACACCGATGCTCTAGCGAAAGCGACAAAACCACAAAGGATCATGCAAATCCATTAATGAGACATATGTAATTGCTCATGTACTTCACTTGAGAAAGCTGAAGAGTTAGATCAAAAAGTTTTGCAAACTAAACTAAAGAAAATAAAGTAGTTTTGTCCAGTTCTGGATGTGACCAATATCATTGCTCCAGCGAAGGTGACAAAACCATACATGCTCATGCAAATCCATGAATGAGACATGTGTGATTGTTCAGTTACTTCACTTAAGCAAGCTAAAGGTAACATACAAAAACTGAACTGACATGTTAACATATGAAAGGTTGTTTAGTTTTCCATGAAATCACTGAACCTTCAGTTTTCTTTAGTTAGTACTGAAGGTTCAAGTTTTGAATCAATGTGCAACATACCTAGTTCAACAATTAATCTTTTGAAAGTTGGCTCATCCAGAGTCTTGGTGAAGATATCAGCAAGTTGATATTGAGTGGGAATGAAATGTAATCCAATGTCCCCTTTGAGAATATGATCTCTGATAAAATGATATCTAATATCAATATGCTTTGTTCTTGAGTGCAAAAATAGATTGTTTTAAATTGCAATAACACTTGTGTTATCGAAAAATATGGGTACCTTTTCATATATGATGTCGTAGTCAGTGAGTTGACTCTTCATCCATAGTAAGTTGGCACAACATCCAGTAGAAACTACATATTCAGCTTCAGTAGTAAACATAGCCACTGATTATTGCTTCTTAGCACTCTAGCAGACAAGTTTGCCTCCTAGTTATTAACATGCACCTGAAGTGCTTTTTCTGTCCATATTGCATCCAACATAGTCAGAGTCTGAGTATCCTTGTAGGTCAAAACTTAAACACTTTGGATACCAAAGACCAAGACTGGGAGTACCTTTTAGGTACCTGAAGATACTTTTAACAGTAATAAGTTGGGATTCCTTAGGATTTGCTTGATATCTTGCATAGAGACAAGTTGAGAATTGAATGTCAGGTCTGCTTGCAGTTAGGTACATTAGTGATCCAATCATACCTCTATATTGAGTCTTATTTATATCATTGCCATTGAGATTAGGTCCTAACTTGTTAGGGGGTACCATTGGAGTTTTCACTAATGAACCATTTATGTCATACTTTTTCAGTAGATCCTTGACATATTTTTCTTGGTTGATTGAAATGCCTTTTTCAGAATGTTTTTTCTAAAATCTAAAGAAGTAGGTAAGGACACCCATCATGCTCATTTTGTATCTTTGAGTCATCAGTTTAGCAAACTATTTGCACAATTTTATGCTGGTGGACCCAAAGATAATGTCATTATAATAGATTTGCACCAAAATCACATCAGTTTGAGTTTTATAGACAAACAGAGTGTTGTTTATCTTACCTCTTACAAACTTGTGTTCAGTGAGATAGGTTGAGAGAGTTTCATACCATGCTCTTGAAGCTTGTTTAAGTCCATAAAGGGCTTTTCTAATTTGCACACATGGTTAGGGAACTTACTCCTCTCAAATCCTAGAGGTTGTTTGACATAAACTTCTTCTTTTAGTTTACCATTGAGGAATGCACTTTTGACATCCATTTGATAGACTATGAAGTTCATGTAAGTGGCAAAGGCAAGATAGACCCTGATTGCTTCAAGTCTTGCAACAAGAGCAAAGGTTTCATTATAGTCTATGCCTTCTTGTTGATTCTAGCCTTGAGCTTCAAGTCTTGCCTTGTTTTTGATGACAATTCCAGTTTCATTTCTTTTGTTCCTGAATACCCATTTTGAGCCAATTATGGTTTTACCATAAGGTGCAGGAACTAATGTCTAGACTTTGTTTCTTCTGGAAACTTAAGTTTTTTTATCTGTTGTTAGTTCATCTTGCATGGCATCAACCCATCCAGGATGCTGTAGTACTTCAGAGACCTTTTTAGGTTCTTCTTCAAAGAGAAAATCTATAAAGAGACATTCATGAGCTGAAGCAGCACTAAGTTCTTTAGCCATGGCTCAAGTGAGCATTCCAGCTCTTGGATCACCTATGACATTGACAAGCTCAATATGTTTGTCCTAAGACAGTCTGTATTGAGGAGCTGGAGAGGTCATGGATGGAATGGATAAAAAAGGATTAGGAATTGGAATTGTATCTTATACTGAAGTATCCTATACATTTGGAGAGGACAAGTGTTTAGGGATCTAAATATCTTTAGTGCTTGGGAGATTATCAATGATGTGTTCATCATTTATGTGATTTGAATGTTCAAACTGATCATCATTTAAGATTTCATCAGTTTGAACAGTTTAAACATTTTGATCATTGAGATTATTTTAATCAGCTTGACCATTTTGGTCAGATGAAACTTCAATTTCAAGAACAACTGGTTCAGGACTTTCATAGGATTCTATGAAGGACACTTCATTGCTGTTTATTTGATACCTTTGAGAAGGATTATAAGGATGAAGATATTCATAAGGTGGATATCTTTCAGATTTAGCAATGTCGATGTTGTCAACTAAAGATTTTGTAAATTTGATAGCATCAGGGCTTTCATCAAATGTGATGTGATAGGTTTCTTTAGTTTGTTGTCTTCTTGTGTTGAAGACTTTGAAGGCTTTGGAAACAAGTGAGTATCCAAGGAAGTAACCATCATCAGCTTTTTCATCAAACTTTCTGTGGAAAACTAGAAGGGGGGGGGGTGAATAGTTTACCGCTTTTTAATTTATTATATTATTTGTTTATAAAAACTTAGATTCGATTTAATGTGATCTCAACGTATACACAGTATGAACAATTTAACTAAGTGAATAAATAATGTCAAGATAAATAAATATGAAAGACAAGAAATAAGAGTTAGAGAGATCAAACCACAACATAAGGATTTATAGTGGTTCGATAATAAAGCAGCTATTCGCCCTACTCCACTCCCCGGGTACCCAACTCGAGAGTTCTCTTCACTATGTCAACAAACTCCCTTTAGGCGAAGAAAACCGTACACAAGTAGCTTACACCAATTTCTAACACAAAGCCAAATGTCGAGTTCTAATCTTAGCTAGAACCAATCTACCACATACTTTGTATTTTGAGGCCTAAAATACTAACCGCACTATCAACACTTCACTTCACCTAAACACTAACACGATCACCCCGATCTATCTATTCTCACTATGATCACCACAATCTAACTATACTCTCTTTGATCACCACGATCTAACTATACACTTTATGATCACCACAATCTAACTATTAAACACAACTACACAAGATGTAAAAATGATTTACAATATATGATACAATCGTAACTATGTTATGAACTAAGCTATAACACTTCATAACTTGATGGTAGGAAGTATTCTTCTCTTGCACTTGAGGATCTAAGCTTGAATCACTTGGAAACAAATACTTTGAATTAAATGATCAAAGGAATGTACGTGAATTTAAATTAATTTTAGAACTATAAAAAATTTGTGCAAAAGGTTAAAAATTAGTTGGGAACAGTCTGTTATTTATAGGCAGAGCTAAGAGCGTTTTGGACTGGCCGGCCCCGTTAGCTCCTATGCCGGCCCCCTTATCACTAAGGGGGCCGCCCAGAGCCAGACGCTCCCTTTTTTGTCTTTTCTAGGGGAGGTGTTTCCTGGATCAAATATATCCGTTTTTAGGTGGAATATTTGAATTCAAAACATTTATTTTGAATAAAACATTTCTTTTTAATGTAAAAAATGTTTTGTATAAGTTATAAAAATGTTTGTAACATTTTACAGAAAATCTGAGGATGAATAAAAATTCCTTTGATCATAAAATGCATTAAGCATTTATTTATTCATACCTTTAAGTGATTAAATTTTCGAAATGAAAATTTACGACTAATTACTTGTTAATGTTTAATTTTACATTGAACGTTTTTACATTTTCTGATTATCAAAACGTAGAGAGGTCAAAAAATATTAATAACGTTTTTAGGCATTATTTCTATCAACAATCTCCCCCTTTTTGATGATTACAAAATCTAAACTCATTAAATGTAAAATTATTTTTAAACAAGTATTTTGTGAGTTTTATTTCCATTTCTCCCTCTTTTTGTAGAATCAAAAAGGCTTCGTCGATGAATGAGTGTAAAATCGACAGAATAAACGCTTCCCCTTGATGTGTGCTCCCCCTTATTCGAGGACACCAAGGAATCAAGATATGGAAAATTTTTCTACAAAAACAAGTTAGAGGAACAAAACCAATCTAACATATAGCAATGTCATGAAAAAACATTTAAACATGATGACAATAAATTTCAGCCAACCATCACAAACATCAACCAATAAAACTCAACTATATATTCATATAGGAGACAACTAACTAATTAAAAAAATAGAATAAAAGTCCATTCGTTCAACATAAAAGTTGTGTGTAACACACAATCATACAACTAGCATGCATTAAAAAGAAATATTATGCTTAAGGCATAACAATACATCATACATAAAGAAAAGCTACAAAGGTCCTAATTTTCCTAAAATGCCATAGGACTTGCTTACAAAAGGTTGGGTTGAAAATTATTTAAAACACGAGTCACTAAACATAGAGTATGTTTAATTTAGAGAAATTGATGATGGTGGTGGCGAATTTGGTGGTGGTGGTTGTGAGAGCATGTGTTCAATATAGGAAAACATGTATTGAAGTTCTTCGCTTAAACCAATGATGAGTCTACGGTTGTGGATACAACACAAGCATGTTGCTCCATGTGCTTCAAGTAGGTTTTATGAAATAGGATGACCAAAGAGAGGCGGTGAGGGCATTGAAGGTGATGGAGTATTGAATTGGTTGTCAAGTGGTGTTATTGGTGAAAAAGTAAGAGTAATGTCCATGGGTTCACTTCCTTGTGTTGGAGGTGGTGGAGGTACTCTTTGAGGAGGTGAGATTGGTGAGTTTAAGTAGGAATTGGTTGATGGAGATGTGGAAGAATTAGGTGATTTATGTTTGGAAGTAATGGAGGATGAAGAAGTGCCTCTAGTGGATGGTGTCTTTGAAGGTGCATTTGGTGCACTTGGTGATGAGAGTTGGTGTTTAGGTGATGGGGTTTTTGTGTCATCTTGAGTTAGGTCAACAAATAATTGTTTTGGTGGAATGGTGGTAATCTTTGGTCTTTTGGAAGTGGATGCCATAGAAGTAATGGTGGTTGATGAAAAATAAAGAAGATGATGAATTGATAGTAAAAAATAAGAGGCAATTTATTAGAGGAGAATGGTTTTAAAGTGGTATGAATTTGAATTAGTTTAAGCTTTTCCAAATGATGTTCGTGTTTTCTAGGTAAGGATAGTTGAGGCTAAGTAAAAGAGGGTCAAAAAGAAGAAAGGAACAGTAAAACCCGTGATCAGATGGGCCGACCCCCTTATCTAGGTGGCCGGTCCCATTATTGATAAGGGGGTCGCCCTTATGAGCTAAGGGGGCCGCCTATCTGATACTTTTCAGACAACCCAAAATTTGATTTTTGCTGAAACTTTTGTGAGAAAGGTTGTTTTTGGTAAACAATTTGTAGCAAGTCCTATGTAATGCATACATTTAATTATATATGTGCATGAACCAAATATATATATATATATATATATATATATATATATATATATGCATGAAACAACTAACAATACATAAACCAAAGTTACATAATTATGTCATAATGATCATAATATTAAGGCATAATGACTAGAGGTCCTAAATAAACTTAAACAAGTTCAAGTTCTTCCGATGAAATTGGGTCATCATCATACAAACAAGTAAACATAAAGAAAATTCACATAATAAAGTTTCAAACAAGTCATTCAACAACGTTATTTTGATCCTGCATCTTCATTTCTTCTTCTTTCCAAAAACTCCTTTTAATGCTTTTCCGAAAGACTTGAATCCTCCTCTCACTTCCTCATGTATTTATTGCGTTTGATTAAGCAAAGTTGTTGGGAAATACAAGTCAGAAGGTCAAAGTACTGCTAAGTTGAAGGTCAAAGTACTGCCTGCTTAAAGATGAGAAAGTCAAAGTACTGCCGTTGTTAAAGGAACTTTAAAGGATTATTAGTTAAACGGTTACAGTAGTAGTTATCATGTAACAGTTAAATTAGTGATTAGTATTAATTAGTATTTGTGTCATACAAGGACTGTACACCTACTAGAGTTATCCTTACGTTTATAAAAGGATCTCTAGGAAGGCATTAGAAAGACACGAAACAACACAACAAGAAAAAGCATTAGTTAGAAGTATTAGAGATAAGTATTGTATTAGGGATCTGCAAACTTAGGCAGATTCAAGGTGTGATAATACAAATCGTTTGTTAAATCATTGTGTGTTCTTCTTGATACTGTTAACTAGTTTCCGCATAGTTGATAGTATTACATCAGTGTTTCATTGTTACTGACTTGGATTTATTCAAGGAAGTAACATCCTTTACAGGCTAAAGGCTTATTATACTAAGGTATATCGATCCTACAAGTGGTATCAGAGCTTGTGTAGAGACTCTGATCTAGAAGAACTTTAATCATTCGAAATCTTTCCAAACTCTAAAAGATGTCTGAAGCTGAACCTATCCCTCCCACCTCATCAGTCACTGCACTAAGAATCCCAATGATCAAGAAGGGTGAATATGACCTATGGTCCATGAAGATGCGACAGTATATTGCCATCACTGATCATATACTATGGGATATAATCACCAATGGAGACCAAGCCACAACTGATCCTGTATCCTCGTCAGGTCCAGTGTCTGCACCAAAAACTTCGCTTGCTGCTAACGCAAGAAGAAACAATGAGAAAGCTCTTAACATATTGCTTTCTGCAATACCTGATAGACATCTTCTCAGTTTTCATGATGCTGAAGATGCAAAAACTTTATGGTCAGCCATAAAAGCAAGATTTGGAGGTAATGAAGCATCAAAGAAGATGCAAAAGAATCTTTTGAAACAACAATTCGAGACGTTTACTATCGGATCTAGAGAAGAGCTAGATTCAGCATACGAAAGGTTTCAGAACATTCTTAGTATGCTTGAATTATATGATGCTAAAGTGTCCCATGAAGATGCGAATTTGAAGTTTCTAAGAAGCCTACCATCTGTGTGGCATGTAGTTGCTACAATGATTCGGGGACAACCTGGATTGGATGAATTGGAGTTTGATGATCTCTACAACAACTTGAAGGTGTATGAGCATGAATTGAAGGGTGTTTCAAATTCAAGCTCACAAAATATTGCTTTTCTGTCCACTGAAGTCAAAGGCAGTACTTTGAAACAAAGTACTGCTGACCCAGAAAATATCTCAAAAGGATATACTCAGGCTGCCTCAAGCAAGGTGAAAACTGCTCCTAACTATGCTTCCCACTCAGATGAAATCATATGTTCAGCTGGGTGTTGATTAACCAGGGGTTTTATACATTGGGGCTTGTTGTTTGAACCTGGGGTCCTTTTGGATTTAACTCACTGGTTGTAGCCATTCCACTGAGTTTTGGTTTTGGTTCCAACGTTTCTGATGTTGGCTTGGCTGATGTGTTTGCATGGTAGGGAAAACCGGGTGTCTGATGTTGGTTTGGCCATCGTTGGTGACGGTAACTAGAATTTCCTTGGTTGAAATTGGCTGCGGCTGCTTGCGAGACGTATTCTTGGATGTTATCTCGGTAATTGTTGCTAATCGTAGGCCGGAAACAATTACGAACGAGTGTGGGGACCACCGCAGGTAACACAAACTTGCTCAACCGCTTTTACTGGAGCGGGGAGCTGGAACTTGGGAGATGTCTGCTTATCGAGAAGTAGAGCTCTAACCATATTCTTTCAATTCACAACATCGAGGAGATACTTCGGAGTGGAATCGCTCAGTACTCACCTCTCTAGAATATATTCTCTCTAGTGTTTCTCTCTCTAGAAACTAGCCAGATCCAAGAATCGACCCCGTGTTATGATATAAGGATATACCACAAATACGTTTAAAGTAGATTTTTAAAGTGAAACAAGTTTCGTGTTAATATTGAAAGTCGATGGAGGGAAATGCGTTTTGTTAAAATATTTTTGAGATATAGAATTTGGCGTTTGGTCGAAAGGTGGCAAGAATTAGGAAAAATGTTTGGAATTGAGAATTGGGAAAAATGTTGGATTTGAAGACTTGGAAAAGTGTTTAGAATTGAGATTTTAAAATCTTGGAAAATGTAGTATAAACGAACGGGTCATGCCAGAATTTTGTAAAAATCCAACACTTAGAAAATATTGTGAAAACTTATTTTGTGTTGATTCGGTTAAAGGACGAAATGTGACTTTTGATAAACTTTAAGTGTCGAGATTTAACGATCAGGCGTGGATTATGTTAAAATGACAAGGTTTTATAATTTCCCTTTCGAGCCGACAAAGAGACAAAAATGATAAAATATTATTATTTTATTATTATAAATATATTTAAGCATATGTATACTTTGATGTTGCGGAGATGTTTATCCGTTTATTTTCGATCTTCGAACTCTCACTTATTTCTTGTCATATTTTCTTGGATTGTTTGATAGTTTGTCCCGTTTCAACGGTGATCGATGTTTTGGATAAATGATGTTGATGTCACACTTAGCCCAAGTGTTTTTAGTCGTTTTGAGTAATTTACCACACAACCATAATATGAGATAACGGTTTTGGTAAAAGATAACGGTTTTGTTATGAGATAGCGGTATTGGTAAAAGATAACAGTTTGTTATGAGATAACGGCTTTGGTAAAAGATAACAGTTTTGTTATGAGATAACGGTTTTGGTAAAAGATAAAGTTTTGTTATGAGATAACGATTTTGGTAAAAGATAACAGTTTGCTATGAGATAACAGTTTTGGTAAAAGATAACAGTTTTGTTATGAGATAACGGTTTTGGTAAAAGATAACGGTTTTGTTATAAGATAACGGTTTTGGTAAGAGATAATGGTTTTGTTATGAGATAACCGTTTCTGTTATGAGATAATGGTTTGGAGATAAAGAGTAAAGGTTTTGTGATAAGGAAAAAGGTTTTTGTAACGGTATTGAGAATCTTGGTGTGAGTAAAGACGAATACTTGTACAATAAGACAACTTTGTATAAACATTAATAAAGTGTCGTAAATGATTAGGTCGTGGCCGGGTACTGTTGTGCGCTTGCGTTGAGATTATTTATGCGTTGAGTTGAGATTTATGCAGTTGCATTATTTGCTATTGAGGTGAGTGACTCGGATAAACTTAACCCTCTTTATACATAGATAAATGTAAACAAATATAAATATATATCAAGGAACAAAATCCGCGAAATCAATGAAACCGGAAGCAGTATAGAGTGTTCCCGGGTCGTTATGTCCCAACGAGGCTAGAATGGAAAAATCAAAAGACGATTGATGATTGATGTTTGAATATGACAAAGATTTGGATAAGAGCGAGTATTAATCCTGATAAGCAAATGAACACAAAAATAATCAAGGAAAAGAAGCTAGAACAAGCATGAGAGCTAGAAATAGTGAAAACACCTAAAACTTTTTAAAGCTAAAACACAAATAAGCTCAAATAAGCTTAAGACAGACAAATAAGCTAAACTAACTCTAAATAAGCAAATTCAGCATGCAATTAAGCTAAATTAAGAAGAGAAACACAGCAGTACTAACAACAGTACTAACAATATTAACTACCAGTACTAACTTAGAGTTAGTACTGCTAGCTTAAAGTTAGTACTGCTAGGCTAAGAGTTAGTACTGCTAGGCTATTAAAATACAAAGAAACAAGAAACAAGAAATAAGCTAAAACAGAAGTTTAACTACCCAAAATAAGCACTTAAGCATAAGAATAAGCAACCAGAATAGACTATAATGATGAATAAGCTAGAAAACTAAAACTGATAAACTCTTAAAATTATTTTGAAAAGGCAAATAAGTTCTACTGAAGACAGTAAACGAAAATAGGCTTAATCTACTCTAAAAAGCTAAACCAATCTTAAATAAGCAGAAACAATAAGCTGATAAGCTAAAATGAACCACCAGTACTAACAGTTTTAACTAACAGTACTAACTTGGAGTTAGTACTGCTAGTGTTGAGTTAGTACTGCTACCTTTGAAATCCAAGAAAATGAACTAGCAGTACTAACTTGGAGTTAGTACTGCTTGATTCAAACAGCCCTTAAAGTTTTCAAAAATCATTTTTATTTCAAGCTAATTAAAAACAGATCATCAAGTGACAAATTAAAACACTTATAAGCAGACTTTAATCAAGAATAAGCACTTAAATAAGCCAAATCATTCTAACAGTATTAACTTATATCTAACAGTTTTATCAAATGAACTAACAGTACTAACTAAGAAAGTGATACAAACTATTTTTAAACTAACAACTAAGCAAGATAAGCACTAAACATACTGATAAAGCACAAATAAGTAAACATAAGTAACAAATAAGCACTAATAAGCAGTTCTACAGTAAATAAGAAAAGTAAGAAAAAGAGAGACTTACAACACCCTTGCTCAAAACAGGGCTAAACCAAGAATCTACAAGCTCTAGCTTGTATAAAACAAGCTAGTAGTGTCCATAAGCCCATCCAGAACTGGCTTATCATCCATAAAATAAGCTGTGGTGTATTTGAGAGTGATTTTTGTGATTTTCTCTTAACTACTTAACTTTTTAAATTTACTTAATTAAAGCAGCTTATAAACAAGCTGTATTGAGAGCTTTTTGAACACAAAACAACACAATTAAGAAACTTAACACTTGGAATTGTAAATTGACTTAAAACCTCAAATTTGTATTAAAACTTGAAAGTGTTACAAAGCTGAAAGTAGAAGCTGTAAATGACTTAAAACAAACTGAAAATAAGCTAAGATATTCTAAGATTAACAAAAAAAACTCTCTCATAAAGTTTACAAAAGACTCTATTTATAGCCGAAGTCTTCTTCTTTGGGTCTTCCAACTGTGCTTCTTTTGTGAGAGCAAAAACCAAGAGTGCTTGTTGTGTGAGGTGATTCTAAAACAAATCCCAGCCTTCAATTTCTTTTGTGCTTCTTTTGAGTCAATCACAGCCATCGAAATTACTTGGAAAAGGTGAGGGATTGCCAACATGGCAATTATAAGCAAGGGGGAAATAGTGGAGTGGTTGAAATGATTTATCTAGGGTGTTGAGTGTTTTGCAGGGAGAAGGTATGGGAAGACATCCCTAAGTTGTACCTGGGTTTTGTTGGGCGGGAAAGATGGAGTTTGGGAAGGTTGGCAGCTTTGGCCCCTCATCTCTTTTAACCTCATTGTAAACTTTGCCCCTTTTATGATACAACTTTTAGGGGTTTGGCAGAACTGGCCCCTAAAGTTATACTTCACCCGCAATTTTCGATTTCAGCCCTTGTCTTTTTGCAACACAACTTGAGGTTTGGCAGTTTCGGTCCCTCAAGTTGTATTTTCTTCATGTGGCTGACTTTGGCTTCGGATTGACTTTGTCTTTTCCATCCCGTGCTTAGTTTGGTCGTTTTTGGCTTTCTTTTTGAATATCCGTTCCTGCACAATTCAAATGCAAAACATACAAATACAATGTATTTTTGGTACGTTTTTAGTCATTTAAGTCCGTTTAGAATGGAAAATGGTATGTGTAATTAAGCACATACCACTGACCATATCAAGTATCCCTTGCTTACAGCCTGATGCAAGTAATGGTTTTCAATAACTCTCCTCCTGTTTCTATTATATATAAAGACACAATCCTTTAATTAAATGTGCAAATGCTCATTATAAGTATGGATGTGCTCATTATTAGTGTGTTCTAGATATCGACTCTATGGATTCCAACCACCATGGGAAAGATACACAACTTCCAATCTCCAAAGAATGCGAATCATCTCCATTAGTACTTCTGTTAAATCCACTGTTAAAAGAATGCCAACTGGAAATTAAACACACACACATACCAATCATCCTGATCATTCAATAAAACCTAAGCCGCCATCGTCATTAAACAATCAACACAAATCTGCATCTTCATTCTTGGATTTAAAGGTTAGTTTGTGTTATATATATTTCTTTAATTTTTAATGAATCATTTTCATGTTTTTCGTAATGGTGTAATCGGTTATTGACTAGGTTTTAAGTTTCGTTCTTGATCTACAATTTCGAATTTGATTTCACTATCTTGATTAGCATATTGATTAATAGGTTTTGCCTTTTTGGTGATGATAATTTCTAATTTACTTCTTATAATCTTTTTGTTATTTGATGAACCATGCTAATTTTTCAGAAACGTAAAAGGCTGGATTCAAATTTTGTTGACAAAGAAGTCATGAATTCGGCAATCAAATACAAATCCATGTAAGTTATGAAGTTTTATGTATACCAACTGTTTGGTGATATGCCTAAATGAAAAACAAAAGTTTTAGACTTTTGGTTTATTATTATGTTATGAATTTGAATTTTGAATTTTGTTTTAGGATTTTGGTTTATCACAGGTTGGCCATTTAGAAAATGAACAACATAAAAAGAAAAGTGAGTATTTTTTTACTTGATGATTTCGATTTCAATTGTGATATTGATTTCTATTTCAATGGCCCCGTAACTCTATGTTTTCTTATACGGTTAGATTCCTTTAATACATGTTTTTTCTTTATTGTTTCACAGTTTGTTCCAAATTGATTTCTTAACTGTTTGTTCGGAAGGTGTGAACAATATGGAGGTATGTGTTTTTATAAATCGTATATGGAGAAACAATAATTTATGTGATTTTTGATTCAGTTATAATTTCATGATTTCTTAAAAATCGTTTTTGGACTTTGATTGATTTTGAGATCTTTTTATTCCAGCCATATTTCACTTCATACGCTTTTTTAGAATACGAAAATAAGTAGAAATTTACATTTATTTGTTTTTGTATTTTTACAGGTTTTGGTTTGTGGAGATGACTAGAATAGATTGTGGGAAGGACATACATTTTTGTCAATTCAGGTAATTTTGTTATAATTGTTATAATAAATTAGTCATTTTTTAGAAGTGTTTTAATTCACAAAGATTGTTACTTTGTGTGTGCTCAATTCAAC
Organism: Tanacetum coccineum; assembly: GCA_026074375.1. Lineage (NCBI taxonomy): Eukaryota > Viridiplantae > Streptophyta > Magnoliopsida > Asterales > Asteraceae > Tanacetum > Tanacetum coccineum. Next base: position 9,500 of record BQNB010102988.1, on the reverse strand, counting down.
CGGAAATTAATGTTTTTCACTCTCCCGGATTATGATCCTTTAAGAACATCCACGCAAGTCTTGATGAAGAACAACTATTTTGGAGGTAAGAATGATCGATTAACTAATCCTTTCGTAATTTTTTGCCTGAAAAAGTGAAATCTCTTTCCCCTTAATTAGCAGGTGAACCTGTTAAGCGAAGCTCTTTGGAGAAAACTCCACGCAATCTAAAGAAGATGATCAACGTATTTGAAAGTAGTATATCTCATGTATGTACGAATCTTCATTATTGAGCCCATTTAATCTATTTCATTTTAAGCAAACTTGACTAGATATATTTAGCCCATAATCGAATCATTTGTACTAAATGGGTCAAATGTCAACCCGAAAGGTTCTATTATATGAACTTATTTTACGATAGGGTACCTCTCAAGCCTCTAAGTACTAATCATACAAAGTTGGAACCTTACGACTTGAAGGATGCCACGGTTAAAGATTATTACGACAGCTCGGAATCAAGCCAAGATATTATTGAATGTTTAAAGTTCAATTTACAGGCTGGTAGTATAAACCAGAATACATCATCAACGAGCTTAACATAGACTCGATGATTACAACACCATGACATGAAGAGATATTACCGATTAATGCATAGACTACTCAAAGATGACATAAAGAATTGATTAATGCTACTGATATGTATGTAATATTACATGTATCTCAAAGTTCCTCTATGGGAGTCCATGTCATTTGATTTGGCTATGGCATGTGGTTAGCTATCTCAAATTAAATAGCATTAGGTCCACCTATATCTGTTTTTCAATCATTCAAATTTAGTCTCGCTTTGTGATTTGTAACCAAGGAAACTTTATTGTGTAAATCATTTCACATATACACTCGATCAATGCCAATGAAGACCGCTCCTAGTATGTTTTAAAAGGCCCCAGTAGCCTTGTTTCTAACTCAATTGGCAATGGCAGGTTTTTTTTTTTTTTCCGTAAACCATCTTATGAAGTTACAACCCAATTTGAGTGTTTTGTAAGCGTGCGGAAAGCCAGATAAAGCATCATCGAGCTTATCTGACCAAAGGTAGCAGTTCTCTTCCTATTGATCTCCTCAAGAATTCTCTTTCAGCCCCTATTAAAACCTCGACTTTCCACTGTTTGTGGATGGTATGCAGTGGAAAGTCGATGGGTAACTCCATATTTAAGCATTACCTTGGCAAATTAATCATTAAAAAAATGAGTGCCTCGGTCACTGATAATTGCTCGAGGAGTTCCGAATCGGGAAAAAAACTGTCAAAATCTTACTGGACAACCCTACATCTTGGTGGGAGCGCTTTTCGCCTTAACCCATTTTGAAAGGTATCAACTGCTACTAAGATATATTTGTTGCCTTTGGATGATGGGAATGGCCCCATAAAGTCAATGCCCCAGACGATCAAGATTTCACAAACTTGGATGGAATTTTGTGGCATCTCATCCCGTTGTGAAATTTTTCCTTGACGCTGGCATGAGTTGCAGTTTTTAACTAACTCATGGGCATCTTTGTAGATAGTGGGCCAAAAGAATCCGGAATCGAAGACTTTTCTTGCTGTGTAGTTAGCACCGTGATGTCCACCTCGGTGAGACCCATCGAGTCAAGCCATGAAGGAGTCATGGGCTTCTTTGCCAAAAAACATAACGTCGAAATACTTGATTCCGTATCCAGATTTTAAACAGAAAGGATCATCCCAGAAATAATCTTCACGTCTTTGAAGAATTTTCTTTTCTGCTTGGTTTGACATCCCTGGTGATCACGAAAATTTCCCGCATGGTAGTTTGCGATGTCACCAGCAACCATGGGTACTTCCCATACAAGAATAGCAAATCGAACTAAGAGATTCCAAGAGGACACCTTTTCATTTATCTCCTTTGGATCGAGCTCAATCTCTTGAGATTTCTCTAATCTGATAGATGATCCAACCTCTAGGTGCTCAGCTCCTTTCATGTCAACTACATCCAAATTCGAACTCTTGAAGAGGAAGCAGAACTCCCATCGGAGCAATCTCGCCTTAGACTCTTTCTAGCAAAAGAGATACTTGAGGGCGGAATGATCCGTAACACAGTGCATTTGTTCAGACAAGGTAAGATCGGAATTTTTTTCGAATGCGTACACCACGCTAACATTTCTTTCCTCTGTCGGTGTAACGTGATTCAGCCTCATTCATTATTTTACTTGCATAATGTAATAGGCCTAAATGTTTCTCATGACGGTGCCTCCAAGACAGCACCTAAGGCGAAATCGCGTGCATCGCACAATAAGTTCAAAGTGGTTCATTTCATCTGGAGCAATCAGGATTGGAGCCTCGTTAGATTTCTTTTGAGAGTGTTAAAATGCTTCAATACACTCTTTTGGAGAAATAAAACGAGTCTCTTTTTTCAAGCAAATGGGTCATGGGATGGGCTAATTTTTGAGAATTTTGATGAATCTTCTATAAAACCCGCATGCAAGAAAACAAACGAACACCTTTTTACAGTAGTCGGTGAGGAGCTAGCGATACACGTCAATTTTAGCTTCGATCGACCTCAATTCCCGACCTTGGAGATTTTATGTCCCAAGACAAAGATGTCTTCCTTAACCATGAAATTGGCTTTTCTCCTCTCCATTTAGAGCTAAAATTGGTGTCCTTCACACTGCTTAAGCATCTTTTTCCAAATGGGTTATGGCATGGAGAGAAGAACTTCCAAAAACCGAAATAAGTTCATCCATAAACACTTCCATCGTTTTTTTCGATCATGTCCGTGGAAGATTGCCATCATACTCTCCTGGAATGTTGCCGGTGCATTGCAGAGGCCAAAGGGCATGCGTCGGTAGGCAAAGGTTCCGTATGGGCAAGTAAATGTTGTCTTTTCCTGATCATTTGGGTCGATGGGTATTTGAAAATAACCCGAGAAACCATCGAGAAAACAATAGTATTCGTTTCCCGCAAGCCTCTCGAGCATTTGGTCCATGAATGGTAGGAAGTGTCTTTTCTCGGAGTGGCTTCACTCAACTTTCGGTAGTTCATGCATACCCAGCCATCCGTAACAAATCAGTTTGGGATATCAACTCATTTTGCTCATTCTCAACTACGGTAAAACCACCTTTCTTTGGTACACAGTGTACCGGGCTTACCCAGGGACTATCCGAGATAGGGTAAATTAATCCAGCGTCAAGAAGTTTTTCAACTTCTTTTTTGATGACATCGTGGATTTTTGGGTTTACCCGTCTCTGATGTTGGACCGCTGGTGTGTAGTCCTCTTTCTTCCATAGAATTTTGTGAGTACAAAAATTTCGGTTAAATACCCATGAATCGGAGAGTTCTCCAAGCGATGGCTCGCTTGTAGACTGCAACACCTTTATGAGAGCGCTTTCTCCGCGTACACCTTAAAACTTTAGCAATGATGACTGGTAACTTGTTGTCACCCTCTAAAAATGCATATTCGAGGTGGGGAGGTAAGTCCTTGAGCTCGACCCATCTCATCTCTCTCGGAGGTTCATCAATTGATGTTTTTCATCGGTTTTGGCTTCACAAATCTTAAGTTCTTTTCTACCCCATGGAAAAAATTGCAGGTTGGGAAGTTGATGATAAGGCGTCACCTATTTAGGATAGCTTCAAAGAAAATGAAAGTCCTTCTCAGGGATCACATTCGGGCCTCAAATCAATTCCTGACTTATTACGAAGTTACAGAAAGTTCAGCCTCGATTTCTTCAAGAATAGAAATCACTACCCTCGAATGGAGTGAGGGTGGGAGAAGTGGTATCAATAATCGGTTCAAAGTAAGAAGTGGAATTTTCATTTGCTAATACTTCCGAGAAATCTAAAATCTCTTGAGAATATTCCTCACAAGCTATATCAATAAAGTCGACCTTGTTAACTGATTCTATGGCATTGTAGGAGAAATTTTTCGTATCACCTACTTTGAAAGTCACGGATTGGTCATCATGTCTTAATGTCATCTTTTCACCGTGTACATCAATCAAGGCTCTTGTCGTTCTTAAAAATGGTCTTCCTAAAATCAACGGGACTCTAGGGTCGGCATCAAAGTTGTTGGGAAATACAAGTCAAAAGGTCAAAGTACTGCTAAGTAGAAGGTCAAAGTATTGCCTGTGCCTGCTCAGTATGATAAAGTCAAAGTACTGCCTTTAATATAGGAACTTTAAAGGATTATTAGTTAAACGGTTACAGTAGTAGTTATCATGTAACAGTTAAATTAGTGATTAGTATTAATTAGTATTTGTGTCATACAAGGACTGTACACCTACTAGAGTTATCCTTACGTTTATAAAAGGATCTCTAGGAAGGCATTAGAAAGACACGAAACAACAACAACAACAAAAGCATTAGTTAGAAGTATTAGAGATAAGCATTGTATTAGGGATCTGCAAACTTAGGCAGATTCAAGGTGTGATAATACAAATCATTTGTTAAATCATTGTGTGTTCTTCTTGATACTGTTAACTAGTTTCCGCATAGTTGATAGTATTACATCAGTGTTTCATTGTTATTGACTTGGATTTATTCAAGGAAGTAACATCCTTTACAGGCTAAAGGCTTATTATACTAAGGTATAACGATCCTACAAAAGTGGTTTGACGTTCAAAGAGGAGACAGTTGATTTGTTCAGAAGATGTGAGAATGTTGTAAGTTTGATGAGTAAGAGGTGAAAGAGAATTAAGATAAGAGTTAGGAGATGGAGTGCTAGCTCGAGAGGTCCCCTCATTGTTATCGTCATCTTCTAGATGAGATGATGATCCAAAGTAATGAGTGGATAAAGATGAGACGGAGTGACGAGCCTTTGGGATACCACAGTTACTTCGAGGTCCACGAGTTTGTCTTAGAGCTAAAGGACGCATGACTCGGTCAACTACATTATAAATGTCATTGTCAAGATGAGGGTAGTGTTCCATGACATATTGTGATAACCGGTAATTTGCCCAGGGTTAAGTATTATAAAATATTATAATTTCGTATTTTGAAGTCTTTCGATCTTGTCAGTTTTCCCGATGAAAGCTGAAAAGTTGACTTCAGTTGACTATTTTGCGTAAAACGGTTACGGTTTAACTGGGATTTTTAGAGGAGTCTTGAATTTCGGGAGATAATCACTTATGATTCGTCTTTCCATTTCGGAGTATTTGGTTGGTATTTTAAGTAATTCTGGGAAGCTTTCTCGTGATTCCTGAAAATCGTCACGCAACACGTACCAGCACGACAATTTATTTGGGAATAAGTTTAAGTGATTTAGAAGTGTGCAATGAGCTTATTTATTTAATAAATTCATAATTTTGAAAACGTTGGTTTAAAATCTAAATCGTCGGTGTGTGATTTGAAAGTTGTCAGAAAGTGGTCATTTCGTAAAATTCGGTAAAAAGACTGTAACAGTCGTTAAAGTCTAAATTTAGAGCAAGTCAATTTTGACAAAGCTTATTTTGGGGATTTAAAATGTTTTCATAATTGTAAGGATGCTTCGGTTGAGTTTTTAACAAAAAATCATGTTTTTGATCCTGACCCGGCCTGCAGCGTCTAAATAGAATTTTTGTAGTAGATTAAGGTGATATGTGTCGTATAAATAACTTAGATTTATGAAAAAGTGATTTTAAAAGCAATGGGAACATTAATTTAACTTGGGTAACGTTTTAAATCATCAAACTTTGAGCTTTTAAGCGATCCCGACACGAAAAGAAGAACCCGAGACCCTCCTAGGATCCAATTTCGGATGAGATAGGCCTTAGGGGACAAGATGGCTATTTTCTAGCTAGGTTGTCTCAACCTAGTACTCATATATTCTCCCACCACCTCAAACCACCATTCATACATTCATTTTGAAATCAAACACAAAAAAATATCTCTCTCTATTTCGGACGAACAACACCAAGGGGCAAGAAACATTTGATTTTTTTGAAGATTACCAAGAAAACGGGGTTAAAAGATCGATAGTGGGTTGATATTAGATAGACGCGGGTTATAGAAAAAAGGTTTTTGGGTCTCCTTCTCTTGCATCAAAATCGAACCGAACTCGCCAAAGTTGTAAGTTTTTTAAATTTAATTTAAGTTGTACTTCTATGCTTATTATGGTGTCTTAATACTAGTTGTACAAGTTGATCGTCATAAAAATCAATTGTTGAAAATGAAAAGTGTATAAAAAGGGGTGTTTGGTTGCGTCAAACTCGAACAAAAAGGAAACACGAGTCGAAAGTTTGAATATTTTGGTTGTGGTGGTATTTTTATAATTTTGTCAAAGTACTTTTTGGGCTTATTTTGAAAGATGCTTAAAAATAAGCTTAGTTTGAGCTTATTTGATAGTTTGGGCTCGGGTTAGTTTCGACAAAAGAAAGAAAAGAAGAAAAGAATATTGGGCTTGGCCCATTTGATTGTTTCGGCTTATGGGCTTATAGCTTATTTAATTTCGAGCTTATTTATCTTTGGCTTATTTGGGTTTAGCTTATATTGGTTTTGGCTTATGGATTATTTAGTTTGGCTTATATTGGTTTCGGCTTATGGATTGGTTTTGGCTTATAGATTGGGCTTATTTTCGGCTTATTTGTGGCTTATTTGTTTCGGTTAATTTGGTTTTGGCTTATTATGGTTCGGCTAATAAAAGTTTTGGCTTATTTTATTTTGGTTATTTGGTTTGACCAATTTCGGTTTGGCTTATTGGGTTTCCACTTACAATTTATTTTGGTTTATATTGTTTCGGCTTGTTATTGGCTTATAGCTTAAAAAGGTTTTTAAACTTATATTTTGGACTTATATTTTTTGCTTCGGGCTTAAAATAATAAAACGGATTATGGAAACTTTGAAAATACGTTTTGGATATTTATTGGGCCTTAAGCGAAAACTATAGGTGTAATACTTGTTAGATATTAGAAAAAGACTCGGTCACCCCGTGTATTTTACTGTTTATTATAGCTCGTAGTTTAATAGTTAATAGTACGTTTTTCGGTTTTAAGTCGGGTACTAATACCCGGTATATTGTAAGTACTATATATAGCCTCTTCCTACTTTGGAAGAGGCAAGCTAGTTATTTATTTCATTTACAAAGAAACACTTTCTCTCTCTAGAATATATTCTCTCTAGTGTTTCTCTCTCTAGAAACTAGCCAGATCCAAGAATCGACCCTGTGTTATGATACAAGGATATACCACAATTGGTATCAGAGCTAATGGGATGATTAGATCGTGTGTATGTGCGATTTCTTGCTTGATTTAGATCAAAAAGTGTACCTTTGAAGAGTTCTAGCTCGTTTTTTTAAGATCTCCGAATTTTGTTGTTGGTAATGATAAAGTTTGGGTGTTTCTAGTTGCTATTACCTTGTGGTACTGTGTTGTGCAAAAGAAATCAAGC
>BQNB010102987.1:0-16159 GCA_026074375.1 Tanacetum coccineum | reverse complement strand
GGAATCCCCGGGTGAGCAAGGCTCGAACCCGGGACCTCTACCACCCTCACCAAGCGTTTTAACCCCCACACACACAACCATCATGCTACAATAGTTCATCCGTTATTACTTTGCATAATCTATCTTTTATATACATTTTAGGCATATTAGTATAATAAGCTGTTTAAGCTTATTTCACAGCTTATTTGATAAGCTGTGTTTCCAAGCTTATTTTTCCTAGATTCCCTATTGTTCAAGCTATTTTTCATAATTTTTTCAGAATTTTTATAAAACATTTATTATTTTTAATCATTTAATTTCTTTAAAATCGTTTTTAATTCATAAAAAATTATAAAAAAATCAAAAATATATAAAAAAAATTTTAAAAATTTTCTTTTATCATATAGTTTCGAGGAAAATTAGTTTTGCTTTAGTAGGGTTAAAATTGCAAAATTTCACTTTTTAAAGAACGGGATTCATTCTCGTTCACGTTTTTCGTGTTTTTAAACTCAATTTAACTCCATTTTTGTTCTAGTTTTCTTTAATCTTACTTTTTAGTTAATTAGGATTAGTTAAAAGTAAAAAAATTCATTTTAGGTTTATTTTGAAAATTTAGAGTTTTTAGATCCCGTTTAGGATTCCTGATTTGCGTTTTTAGTTAAAATTTACTTTCCCATATTGATTTCTTATAATTAGGTTTAATTGCCCCTTAATTTGCTTACTAGTAGAATATTAGAAAACAAATCATCTTCGAACCAATTCAAATCATTGTCTAAATAACAAACGTGGTCTCAATTTCATAAATCTTTAGGAAAACGACCCGGTAAATACTTATCGGTTTAACGAATAATATTTTTGTGAAATTGCTTCTAATCTTTGTCCTCAAGGATTTTTAGTAATTTTCTTTATACTTTTATATTATACGTATATATATGAAATTCTCTACATCATTGACAGTGGTGATTTTATGAATATTGTGATGAATGGTGGTTTATTGTGATTAATAATCTCTTTTGGAAGGTATTATTGTGTTATTTGTATTCCGGGTGGTTTGACCCGTGAATTTTAAGAAATGCCAAAAAACGAGTCCGACACGTCTGTTAATGGCCAAATGAGTTTTGAAAGGGTTTAAAGTGAAAATATGTCGTGTGAATACTCTAGGTTAATGGAAAAGTATTTTTAAAGTCAAAAAAAATGCTAATTAACTTTGGGGTAAATTTTACGGTTGAGTTTTACGAGTATTTAAGTGATCCCGACACGAAAAGAAATACTCGAGGCCTCCTTAGATGCCATAGCCGGTCATGGGTGATTAAAGGGGACAAGGTGGCTTAATTTTAGCTAATGTGTAGGGATATTGTACAATATTTTCTTCACTAGAACCTTTTTCATTCATTATCCATAAAAAAAAAAACACATAGTGTGTGTGTGGCTTGCTACGTCCGCCACTACCAAACACAATCAAACATAAAAATTCCAAACTTTGACGAGAAAGTGATATTCCGGGTTGACTCTGAGTATATGGGTGTTCATTAAAACAACGTTTTGTGTTGTCCGGTTCGTTGGACTGAAATATACATTTTTGAAGATTTTCTTGTAAGTTTTCAAATTTAAATTTCGTTTGTCCTTTTGGGTTTGTTTTAATGCATAGATGTTTGTTGTACAAGTTGATCATTGTGAAAATCGATTTTTAGGGGTGTTTGGTTCGTGTAATATAAAAAAGAAAGAACACGGATTTTGTAGTTTCGATATTGTGATCATGATGGTTGAACAATATATGTTGCTAGATAGCTTATTTTTTTATAGTAGCTTGTATAGCTTATTCGAACATATTTTCAAGTTTAGTCTTGGCTGATTTTGGGTTATATGCCACGAAAACTTCCCAAATTTACTAGAAAAAGTGATGTTTGATTATTTTTGTGTTTCGGCGTATTGTTGCAGACATTTTGCAGGCTTTAATTGTAGTAACAAAAGTACGATACGTAGCTTATTAGCTTTTTTTTCAAGTTAATTTACATATTTGGTAGCTATTGGACTCACGGCAAATAAGCCTATTTAAGCCACGGTCTTAATGGAGGACTTGTATTGGTGGTCCGGATTATTTTCTACATAATAAGTATTAATACTTTTATATATGTAAATGGACTTGATTTTAGACTTGGATAGTATTTGGACTTATAAATGTCTTAAGGAACTTTGTTGGCCTTAAGCCCCAATAAGCGATTATTTAGTCGTTATAGAGTTTTGATGGACTTTTGAAAGTGAAAATGTGTTTACGAAGTGATATGGAACGATATTTTGGGTAAAACGTTTTAGTAAACATTAAAGATTGAGAATTTGAAATTTTGTCGAAAAGTGTCGAATTTATGAAAAGTGTTGAAAATAAGGTTTGAAACCTTGGAAACGGGTGTTTGACGTTGGGTCCTGTCGAAATTTCGTAAATAGTTTATACTTAGATTTTTCTAAAACCATGAGCTCTTTTGTTTTTAATAATAAAATATTATTTAATTATTTTATTATTAAAATAATTCACTAAAGACTAAAAATATATTTTTCTCGAAACTTTTCTAATGTGTTTTTTATTACGAGTAGTAACGTTTCATTTTTAAACTCTTATTTTTATTTTTTATTTTGAGGTGACTAAGGTTTTACACGAATGGGACTTGTCAAAATATATTTATAGTTATTAATTATAAATATTTATTTATTGCTATCTTATCTTATTTACCTAAATAGTATAGTATGTATTACGTAGTAATGAGTTGATATGATTGTGGGTTTGTTGTCAACCATACACCACTAAATTGTTTGGGTAATTGTACACGCGTCTGAAAACTCTACTGCATCAAACGTTGAGTTTGTTTTGGGAATGAATGATTAAATTGCGACAGTAACTGGACTAGGTCGTGTGCGGGCGTCGTTTGCATTTGCTTGTTTAATTGAGATTTTGGCTGCTAATGACTTGCTTGAGGTGGAGTTTCGTCGCCCACGTTTAGATTGGTTTTTCCGTTGGGGGAAAATGATACACAAATGTGTTTTGAACTGTTTTGAATTGATCAGTGCGAAATGTGGTTTTGTTTTTTGGACAAGTTACGTGCTTATGAACTGTATGTGAATATTATGTGTTGAATGATTGTTTGGATCGGAGGGGTACGTTTATCCCAGTATTTGCATGATTGTTTGGTTCGGATGGGTACGCCTACCAGTATTTGTGTGTTATTTGAGCTGGATCGGGTACGCCTACCCAGGTTTGTGTGTGGGTCATTCCTTATTTTAGTTGCTCAAGCTGGTAGGCCTTTAGAGTGTTAGGTGCATAAGTGACATATGGTTATTGATTAGCTGTGATGCTAAGGTTGTTTGCATATATTCACTGTCATATAGCACTATGGTCCATTGTTGAAGTATTGGCATAGCTTTTGGGTTTAAGGTCAAACCTACGAGCTTACTAACATTATTGTTGACGTTTTTGAGTATCATTTTCAGGTGAAGTGAAAGAAGAGTAGTTTGGTGATTGTTATAGCAGACTTAGAAGTATCCCGAGTTTAATTTCATTTGAAGTCTTGCTTGCTTGTTTTTTGGTCCTAGTAATTGGATGTTTTGGATTAAGTTTGGATTATAGACCCCTGTGAGGGCATTTGAATAATTGTAAGAGATTATGGATTTTAGTTGCGATTTAGGACATCACTCGAGGTTGTTCGAAGTTGATGGTCTTCATAGCACTTGAAGTTTATGCAATGTAGTTTTCTCTATTTTGTATCTTGTGTTATGATTGATCATTATGTTGCATTCCCGAGTTTATGCAATGTAGTTTTCTCTATTTTGTAACTTTTTGTATCTTGTGTTATGACAGATTGGTTATCAGAGCCAAGGTTATAGAGAACTAGGTGGATTGGCCTAGACTATAACCTAAGATTCGTCGTTTAGTTGGGTATAGGATCTATGTGCGCGGTGTTCTGCTTTTGTTTGCTTTTGTGTGTTCGCGGTTTGGTGCTCTAGTTATGTCAGTCATTGAAATGTGTGAGCTTAATATGGAATATGACTGGGAAAGGGTGCGAATATAAGTACGGTGGCCAACGTAGTTATAAGCATATCACAACTCACTTATACTTGATAATGTTGTTCACACAAATCGATGTTGACACCGTAGGGTGGAGTTATGTGTATATCTGGTTATATATAGTAAGATATTATATATATATGCGAGTCTTCCCACTTACCTAACATTGCCCATGTTCTCCCTTGTATAGATAATGCCGCCAAGGATGAGGACCCGAAGTGCTGGCCGGCCTGCTGCCAAATCATTAGGAGGGGGAACGGGTGTACGGGTTGGTAGAGGTAGAAGGGGTAGAAGACCTAGGAAAGGTAATGATGAGCGTTTTGAGGATTTGAATGGTCAAGGAAATGACCAGGGTTTGGGAGCTAATGGGGGTGTAGAGGGAGTCAATGGGAATGTAGAGGGAGCCAATGGGGGTGCACCCGACTTCTCAACGATCATTGCCCAACAATTGCAGAACCTCTTACCCGCCATGCTAGCTCAGGTTAGTAACCGAGGAAATGTTGGAAATCAGAATGGTAATGTGGTTAATGAGAACGTTCAGGAGAACATTGGGAATGTGTTAGTGAATGGCAACCAATTAAGAAAATTACCAAGTTACCCTCGGTAAAATTCACTCTCAAAAATATATATAATATAATATATAATACGTATATTAAACCGGGCAAATATGATCACCCGGGTCGTTTCCCCAATGACTAGTGCAATCGAAACCTCGATTAAGCTCGGATTATGATTTGAATGAGGCAAATAGATGATTTGATAAGCTATGACTAAAACAACAATTAAAATGGACAATTAAAAAATAATTAAATACTGAAACTAATACGGGAAACAAATAAAATGCGACAATTAAGCAAACCTACTAAATTTGAACCCTAAAATTGTACACTAAAATTCTAAACCTGAGATAGGACAAAAGAAAATTTTAGGAAAAAGAAAAACAATTTTTTGATTATTTTTGAATTTAATATGAATTAAAAACTAATTTAATCTAATTAAATCTAAAAAATAGCAAATTAAGTACTAAAAATTTGGAAAAATGATTTTTAAAGTTAGAAAAGTCTAAAAATATTATAAAAGAAAGAATAAAATTTTTTAACTATTTTATTATTAAACTCCTATTTTTAAATTTAAAATAAAAGTCAAATATGAATTTAAGATTCGTAAATAGTGTGTAAAAAATGTTTTACTGGATGTAAACCTTAAGCTATTTTTTATAAAACTAAAAACTATTTTTTTTGTATTTTTCTGAAACTTTTTCTATTTTTTATTGATTTTATAAGATTTTATCTTTCGAAAATTGATTAAAAAAAATTTAAGCTAGAAAAATCTAAAAAATTCAGGGATAATCTTAGACACTAGCAGGAACACAAGAAAAATAAGAAAAACCAAATTGTAAACGAATAAGCCCTCAAATGAGCTTATAAAGCTACGGCTTATTTATAAAAAGGGAAATGAAAATGTGTACTAGTATTAAATTGTGTGTTATATGAATGGATGAGCTAATGTAGCAAACTGGTTAAGTCGTGTGTGTTGTGTGTGGGAGGTCGTGGGTTCGAGTGTGGGCAACCCCTTTTTGCTATTTTTTTTTTTGACTTTTAAGAAAAACTAAATACTAGAACTTAAAAAGGACACTAAAATAAGCTATTTTAATAAAAAGGACTTAAGCTAAACTTAACTAATAAGCTCTAAAATAGCTTATCAATAAGCTGTAACAGAAAGTGGTGTTTTGACTATGGTTTACTAAAACAGCTCTAAAAAGCTCAAATTAAGCTTAATTTGAAAAAGAAAAAGTGTTCTAGATAGCTTATGATTTGCTTAATCTAAAAATGAAAAGAAAATAGAGCTTAAAGTACTAAAAGACCACTGAAAGTTATGATGAAAGTGACATACTCAGGAAACTAATCAATAAGCTCAAAACCAAAATAAGCTCAAATGCTCAAAAAGCAAAGACAGCAAATGAGCATTTGTAAACTTGACAAACAACTTATAAGCAACTAATTTAAGCAATTAAACCTACTACTTCAAGCTAGAATCTAAAATTTAAAAGCTAAATTCTATTGCTAACTGTTTTTGGCTTTTTGACTTTTTGTGACTTTGACAGCTAAATTAAACTAGGTAAATAAGCTAGAAAATGCAATTTAAGACTTAATCTATAATAAGCTATAACTAAACCAAATCCTACTTAAATTTTAGAACCTAAGACCTATTTTTACTTAACTAAGAACTAAGCTAAAAGTAACAGTACTAACTTTTTGTTAGTACTGGTGCAGTTTGCACAAGTGCAAACTAAGTAGTGCAGGTTACCTAAGGGTAAACCTGCACTTAGACACACTCAAATAGAGTGTACAAACAAAATGCAAGCAAGATCTAAGCCTTTGAGGGCTTAGATCAAATTTTCACAAGTGAAATTCAAAGATAATTTCCCCTGGTGCAGGCACACTTAATATAAGCTCAAACTTTCTAAATTTCCAAATCTAATTTATGAAAACTCATTTCCTAATGTTTTTAACTAAATTCAAAGCTGTCTAAAAAGGTTTGCACAAGAACTTTTGACTTTAGAAGGTCAAACTTGCTTATGCCAAACACCCCTTTACCACTTTGACAGAAATGACATTTCACTTAAATTACTAATCTAACTAATAAGCACTAATTACCAGATTATTTTTAGCTTATAACAACCCTAACTAACATGAATTAACTACTGATTAAGCATTAATCTAAGATTCAAACTTATTTTCTATTATTTTTGTTTTTTTAAGGTTTTTAAGACACTTATATTAAAGACTAAGATCTAAACTATTTTAATCAAAAACAGATAAGCAATCATAGTTATTAAGCCAGATAAAAGGTAATTAAGCACTTAATAAGCAACTGAATAAGCAGAAAAGCAATAAGCAAGTATGTAAGTGAAAATTAAGCTAGAAAGATAAGATGATGAGACAAGATAAATAAGCACGAAATAAAACACAATGAACCACAAATAATAAGCAGATATCTTAAAGCTATAAGCAATTAAGAGTATATTAGGACTAGTTAAGCTAAATTATGAAAATTCAAAGAAAATTTTAAGAGGAAACTTACATTGACTTCTAGCTAAACAAGAAGTTCCAATTATGGCAGCTATAAGCTCCCTAGCTTATTAATAAGCTAGGGTAAAGTCCATTTGGTCTTCCATTGCAACCAACTTCCAACTGCTTTCCATAATCCATATGCAAAGGTAATATATAAATTTTAAGCTGGTTAATTGGTTTAGAGTAGGATTAGACAGTTTAAAAACTCAAATTCAAGCTTAGAGACTTGAATGAGCTATAAGAGCTTATTAGCTTATTGAAGTTTTAGCTTAATAACTTGTAGGAAAAAGAAAGCTTATTAATATTGAAAAAAGAGCTTAAATTAGATTAAAAACTACTGAATTCATTAATAGAAAACTTGATTACAATATTAAAAAGGAAATTACAAGATTTAAAGTAAAATTAAGCTAAAAACTACTCCTAAAAGCTACGTGTGTGTGTGTGAAGAGTGAGACCCTTTTTATAGTCTGCCTTGGATCCTTCTAGCCTCTTGAGTCTCTTTCCAAGCTTTCAATCCGTACCCTTCATTTTTCATTCATTATTGATCTCTTTCTTGAGCCGTTGGATCACATTGTGGACACCTGAGGATTGCCAGCATGTCATTCTTTGATGTGACATGTTGTGCTAGTTCTGTGAGTAGATTAGCACAAAAACCCACTATTATTTGTGCTTTCACCATGGCTGACGTGTCCTTTGGCTTGAGAGAGCTAAAGAGATCACTTGATTTGGCTATCTTGACCCTGCCATTGTACTTGAGCTTACTTGAATAGACCATTTAACCCTTTAATTGACGTTTGCCCTTTGTTTTGACCATGGTAAATGGGGAAGAAGATGGGTGAATAGTGCCCTGTTCTTGGCGCGTTTTTTAACTGTCAAAAAGGGTAACTCATTTTTAAACTTTGGCCAATTGCTATTTTCAGTCCCTCTCCTTTGTTAGCACAAATGTAGTGTAAAACTACTTTTCACAAATGCAACTTTAGTCCCTGTGGTTTAGTTAAAAAGAGAATGGGCTAGGTTTTGGGCTTAATGGATGGGCTTTTGGGCTTTTTGGGTTTAATAGGATCCGGGTAAGGTTATTCAAGGTATTTCAGGCCCAATAAGGTTTTAAGGGCCCAATAAGAGGTGAGGGGCTATATTTGAATATTTATGAGAGTTGAGGGACAAAAGTGAAATCTTTTTGGGATTTGTCTTTTATTAGCTGACTTTGTTTGACCACTTTGACTGGATTTGACTGCGGGTTTGACTTTTCTGGCTTCGGCTTTGAATCCTTGGCTTCTTTTTGTACTCTTCTGATTCTCGTGTCCGTGCTTGCCCGTTTTTGACTGTTTTCTTGTGATTTTTGATGTATCCATACCTGCATACACAAAACACAAATACAAGCATATTTTTGCCATTTTTGGTCTGTTTTGGGTTTAATTGGGTTATTTTAGGTACAAATGGATATGTGTATTCTACACTTATCAGTAATGTAGTTAATGAGAACGTTCAAGAGAACATTAGGAATGTGTTGGTGAATGGAAACTGGGTAGGTTGTTCATATAAGGAGTTCTTATAGGTGCTGAATCAAATTAATATCATATAATCAAATATAAAACGCAGTGGAACAAGCACCTATCAACGGATCCATAGAGTCATATGATCAATCAATCGTTGACCTTCACCCTAGCACGAAACACCAAGTGAAACCAAGTGATCAAATGGAGATCAAATCTATGATGTATCCATACTACACTTCCTTGTATACCAATTGATGCTAGTTTAAACCTCGTAACTTTAGATTTCACTTTGAATAATCAAGATACAAAGTGATGGGAAAATAAGAACACAAAAACCTTACAAAAAGAGTGTGTGTGCCGTATGTATATATAGGGAGATAGGGAAGATATTATAGGAAAGTTATTAATCACATTAATTAGAAAATCAATTAGGAGATAATCATATTAATGTTGATTGGTCAAACAGTCTTATTCCTTCCCATACATGCATGAATGGCCAGCCCTTATAGGGCTTGTATAGGCCTCCTCTTTTGTTTTCCAATTCCAAGTAACTAAGTACAATACTTAGTTATTAGAAGCCCAATAGTTATCCCGCGTTACGTGGATTATTTATATACCTCAGTGTATATGTGTGTGACCCCATAGGCTCACATGTGTCTAGCCATATAATTAGTTATTATGACATTAGCATACTCCAACAGCTCCCACTTGCGCACGTCATAATAATCAAGTAATTATACAAGCAAATGTTAGCGTCTAGCAACACGCCAATGCCCCCAGAGACATATGAGGATAGTTTCTTAAACATCTCATTTAAATGGTTTAGGTATCAATCATCCTTTTGTTATAGATACTATGTTGAACATCTGACATGGATCATTAGTCATTCTAATGTTTAACAATTCTGTTTCTCGATATAGACATTGAACTAGATTACCAAATCAATCAAGTATCATCTTAATTATATTTGGGTGCGGCCACACATACATCTGTTCAAATCATCAAGGGGCCCAGTAGTATCTTACTCCATAACATGTGGAGAAACAAATCCTATTTTGACTGCACGTGTCCGTTATGTGTTTCATATCCCTCCTGAAAATGGCCTTTATAGCAGCCTTCAACAGGTCAACGTTGAACCATATCAAAGATTGACATTCCACACACACAAAACCTACTTGCATCTCAAGTCTGAGGATGAGAGACATAACCACTTGCGAGATTCACTATTGACGCCGATCCATGTAGTGAATACTCGTAGGTTGGGTCAGTCCAATGTTTATCCAATGAACAACATATGAGTTGGGCGGTATCATCCATTAATATTCATATTGTATGAATATAAACAAAACAATCACATTTGTCTTATTTCAATGATACTCTCGTATCATTAACTGACAATGGACGATTTAGAATAAATTAAATTATTCATGGATTTAAACATGCTAATATAGGACACAATATTTATAGAATGAAAATGATCACACCAAGTATATCAATTCATTATGAGATAAAACTGTTTTACATCCCAATTATTCAAATACTAAAATAAACATATCTACATGAAACTACTAGCTGGTCTAAGTCTAATGCTCCTAGCATGCTCAACATGTTTGGTGCAAGGCATTGGTTTTGTAAGAGATCAGCTAAGTTGTTATCTGTATAAACTTTGAGAATTCGAATATCACCTTCTTGAATAACTTCGCGAATAAAGTGATATTTTCATCGAAAATGTTTGGCACCCTTTTGAACACCATGTTCGCCGGCTATGGTAATGACACTTGTGTTGTCACAGTACATATCCATAGGTTTATCAATGCTAGGGACAACGCCAAGCCCATAAATGAATTTACGTATCCAAATAGCTTCCATTGCAGCTTCAGCAGCAGCTATGTATTCAGCTTCTATAGAAGACATTGCGGTAGTGCTTTGCATAGAACTTTTCCAATCAACAGCGCCTCCGTTCATCACGAAGACAAACCCCGTTTGAGATCGAAGGTCATCCCGATCGGTCTCCCAACTAGTATCAGTGTAGCAAGTAACACCAAGCTCAGTTGTGGAATCACCACCATAAACAAGAAACATATCTTTAGTATTTCTAAGATACTTCAATATGTTCTTTACAGCAGTCCAGTGACTTTTGCCTGGATTCTGTTGGTATCTACTCGTTAGATTATGAGAACGCTACATCAGGTCTAGTGCACCTCACAACGTACATGATAGAGCCTACAACCGAAGCATAAGGTACTCCTTTCATTCGCTTCACCTCAGCCAGTGTGGAGGGACTTTGAGATTTTCTCAAGTCTACATTTGGTTGCATTGGAATAGTTCCACGTTTAGAAGTATCAATCTTGAATCGCTTCAGAATTTTGTCAATGTATGCATTTTGACTTAAACCGATTAATCTCCTTGATCTATCTCGATAGATTTTGATTCCGAGAATGTATGCCGCCTCACCTAAGTCTTTCATGGCAAAACATTTTTCAAGCCAGGATTTTACATCTTGTAGCATTGGAATGTTGTTTCCTATGAGTAATATGTCACCGACATATAAGATTAGGAAGACGATGATACTTTCACTAGCTCTTTTATATACAAATGTCTCATCGGGATTTTGAGTGAAACCATACTTTTTGATCTCCTCACGAAATCTCTTATTCCAACTCCTAGAAGCTTGCTTAAGTCCATAAATGGATATTTGAAGCTTGCATATACGTCCAGGATGCTTAGGATTCACAAATCCCTCAGGTTGCACCATATAAACGTCTTCGTTTAAGCGACCATTTAAGAAGGCGGTTTTGACATCCATTTGCCAAATCTTATAGTCATAATACGCTGCTATGGCTATGAGAATCCTAATAGCTTTTATGTCTGCAACAGGCGAGAAGGTTTCTTCATAGTCAACCCCGTATGTTTGTGTAACCTTTTCCCTTTTTGTGTTCTGAATATTCCATTCATAGTCCTTTGACTATTTGACTTTGGTCAATTTATTCAGATTTGTACCGTGTTGACGGTGGTGATATTTATGAGATATGTAATTATTTGAGGTTTATTGTGATTAATAATCCCTTTTTGAAGGTATTATTGTGTTATGTGTATTTTGGGTGGTTTGACCTGTGAATGTCGAGAAATGCCGAAAAACGAGTCTGACACGTCCGTTAATGTCCAAATTGAGTTTTGAAGGGTGTAAAGTGAAAATATGTCATGTGAATACTCTAGGTTAATGGAAAGGTATTTTTAAAGTGAATAAAAATGCTAATTAACTTTGGGGTAAATTTTACGGTTGAGTTTTACGAGCTTTTAAGTGATTTCGACACGAAAAAAAGACCCGAGACCCATATATCCCCATTGCCGTTTCAAATGGTTAAAGGAACAAGGTGGCAAGTTTCAGGGGGGTTGACATGGTAGTCTTGCATTGTACACATATATTCCTTCCACTAGCTCATTTCTATCCATTCCATTTTCATTTCAAAAATAAAACACACACTTAAGTGTGTGTGTGTGTGTGAGTCGTCCGCCACCTAACCACCATAAACCATCATAGTTTTCCAACTTTGATCAAAAAAACATGAAGACATAAATATTTGAGGTTGATTCTAGTGTTTGGTTATTCATTTAAACAACGTTTGGGTTGTCCGGTTTCGTGACGAAATCCTACAAATTTGAAGATTTCTTGTAAGTTTTTTTCAATTAAATTTCTTTTGTCCTTTTGGGTTTATTATTGATGCATAGATGTTAGTTGTACAAGTTGATCGTTGTGAAAATCGATTTTTTGGAAACGAAAATGGAATGATTAATGGGGTGTTTGGTTCGTGTATGACGAAAAGGAAAAAGAGGGTTTTTGTAGTTTTTTGATGTTTTGGTCGTGATGGTTGAATATATATGATGCTAAATGCTATTTTTGAATAGTTATCTTGTATAGCTTATATTCGGGCTTATTTTAAAGCTATTTCTTGCTTATATGGGCTTATGTATCCACGTGTACTTTCTCAAAAATCAATAGGAAAATGATTTTGATTATTTTTGTGATAGGCGTGATGTTGTGTGGATAATTATTGAGGCTTAAGTAGTAAACCAAATTACGATACGTAGCTTATTAGCTTATCATAAAGCTTAATATACGTATTATCGGTGTTTATGGACTCACGACCCAATAAATCTATTTGAGCCGCGACTTAATGGAGGGCTTATTGTGGCCGGATTAATTTTACATATAAAGTAATACATATATATGTAAATGGACCTTGGTTAATATTGTGACTTTGATATATATTTTGACTTATAAATGTCCTAATAGGACCCTTGTGGGCCTTAAGGCGCAATAAGCGCTATTATAGTAGTTATGAAAATTTTTGACGACTTTTGAAGTGGAAAGTATTTTACTAAGTTAAATGAATGATATTTGGAAAGAAAAAGTGATGGTAACTGTAAATTTTGAAAAATTAGGAATTTTGTCGCAAAGATGTCGAATTTACGAAAAGTTGTGGAAAATAAGGTTGAAAACCTTGGAAAACGTAACGTTCGGGTCATGTCGAAATTTCGTAAAACGATTATAACTTAGAAATTTTTCTTAAAAACAATGATTTTTAATTTTAAATAATAAAATAATAATTAATTTGATTTTATTTATTTTAAAAAATTCACTAAAACACAAAAAATATAATTTTTTCTTGGAAATCCTAATGTGTTAGAATATGAGTAAAACGTTTCCATTTTCAAACCGTATAATGATTATTTTGAAGTGCCTAAGTTACTGATGGACTTTATCGATGATATATTTAAAATTAATAATTATACATATTTATTATATTACTTATCTATTTACGCTAAATATTAAAAGTGATGTATTACCGGAGAATGAATTGATAATGATTAGTGGATATAAGTTGGTCACCAACACACCTAAATAACCGTTTTGGTAATGAACAACGCGTCTAAACTCTTAGCTTCCAAACGAAAGAATTGTCTTATGGAATTGATGATTAAATTGGGACATTAACTAGACCTAGGTCTTGTTGCAGCGTCCGTTGCATTTTGCTTGAGTGATGAGATAGGTAGCTAAAGTACTTGCTTGATGTAAGTTCTCAGTAGCCCCACTTTTTACTAGGTTTTTTCCGTTGAGGGAAAATGATACTCAAATGTGTTTTGAAATTTTTTGAATTGATCTGTGCGAAATGTGGTTTTGTTTTTAGGACAAGTTATTGCTTTATGACAGCTATTTGAATAATTATATGAATGCATGATTATTTAGTATCGGATGGGTACGCCTACCCAGTTTGTGAGATTATTGATCGGGATGGCGGATGGGTACGCCTACCCAGTATTTGTGTGATTATTGGAGCAGATGGGCACGCCTACACAGGTTTGTGTATGGTCCTGCCCTAATTTTAGTGCTCCAGCTGGTAGGCCCTTTAGGTGCGTAAGTGACATATGGTTATCGATTAGCGGTGATGCTAGGGTTGTTTGCATATATTCACTGTCATATAGCATTATTGTCCACTCTTGAAATACTAGCATAGCTTTGGGGTTTAAGGTCAAACCTACGAGCTCACCAACATTATTGTTGACGTTTTCGAGTATCATTTTCAGGTGAAGTAAAAGAAGAGTAGTTTGGTAATTGATAGCAGACTTAGAAGTATCCCGAGTGGAATTTCGTTTGAAGTCTTGCTTGTTTGTTGTTATGATTCTAGTTTTTGGATGTTTTGGAATAAGTTTGGATTATGGTCCCCTGTGTGGGCATTAGAATAATTGTAAGAGATTGTGGATTTTAGTTGCTATTTGGGACATCACTTGAGTTTGTTCAAGGTTGATGGTCTTCATAGCACTTGGAGTTTATGCAATGTAGTTTTCTCTATTTTGTATCTTATGTTATGATTGATCATTATGTTGCACTCCCGAGTTTCCGCCATTGTCGGGGTGTAACAAATTGTTATCAGAGCCAAGGTTATAAAGAACTAGGTGGTTTGGCCTAGACTATAACCTAAGATCCGTCGTCTAGTTGCGTATAGGATCTATATGCGCGGTGTTCCGCTTCTGTGTGCCTTTGTGTGTTCACGGTTTGGTGCCTTAGTTATATCAGTCACTGAAATGGGTGGGCTCAATATTGGATATGAATGGGAAAGGATGCGAATATAAGTACGGTGGCCAATGTAGTTATAAGTGTATCACAACTCACTCATACTTGATAATGTTGTTCACATAAATCGATGCTGACACTGTAGGGTGGAGTTACGTGCATATCTGGTTATATATAGTAAGATATTCTATATATATGTGTGAGTCTTACACTTACCTAACGTTGCCCATGTTCTCCCTCGTATAGATAATGCCGCCAAGGATGAGGACCCGAAGTGCTGGTCGGCCTGCTGCTGAATCATTAGGAGGGGGAACGGGTGAACGGGTTGGTAAAGATGGAAGGGGTAGAAGACCTAGGGAAGGTAATGATGAGCGTGTTGAGGATTTGAATGGTCAAGGAAATAACCAGGGTTTGGGAGCTAATGGGGGTGTAGAGGGGGTCAATAGGGTAAAGGGAGCCAATAAGGGTGCACCCGACTTCTCAACGATCATTGCCCATCAATTGTAGAACCTCTTACCTGCCATGCTAGCTTAGGTTAGTAACTGAGGAAATGTTGGAAATCAGAATGGTAATGTGGTTAATGAGAACGTTCAGGAGAACATGGGGAATGTGTTAGTAAATGGCAACCGGGTAGGTTGTTCATATAAGGAGTTCTTAGCTTGTAACCCTAAGGAATATGATGGTAAGGGAGATGCTGTAGTTCTTACTCGTTGGATTGAGAAAATGGAGAACGTACAGGATATGAGTCGTTGTAGTAATGACCAAAAAGTGAAATACACTGCTGGTTCATTTGTGGGTAAGGCAAACGTGGTGGAACTGTCAAATCTGCACGCTAAGCCGGGAAGTTGCTGTTAGTATGTCATGGAATGACTTTAAGTTTAAGATGATACAAGAGTTTTGTCCTAGTCATGAGATGCATAAGTTGGAATCTGAGTTGTGGAATCACGCCATGGTCGGGGCTGGCCATGCTGCGTATACTGATAGGTTTCATGAGTTGGCTAGGTTAGTTCCACATTTGGTAACTCCTGAGAGTAGGATAATTGAAAGATATGTGTATGGCCTTGCTTCACAAATTCGTGGGATGGTGGCAGCAACGAAGCCAAAGACTATGCAGAAGGCAGTGCAGATTTCTGGTGCACTGACCGATGAGGCTGTGAGAAATGGATCAATTAAGAAAGTTGAGAAAAGAGGAAATGTGGGGGAAACTAACAAGGATAAGAATGGTAGGGATGACAATAAGAGGACTAGGACTAGGAATGTTTTTGCTACTACTATAAACCCTGTAGGAAGAGAGAATATGGGTATTTGGCCCAAGTGTACCACCTGCAACTCCTACCATGCACCCGGTGGGCCTTGTCGCATATGCTTCAACTGTAACCGCCCGAGTCATTTGACAAGGGATTGTAGAGGTGTACCGAGGAATGTGAATCCTGTCAATGCTAGAAACCCAACTGTTAGAGCATGTTATGAGTGTGGTAGTACC
>BQNB010102986.1:0-24126 GCA_026074375.1 Tanacetum coccineum | reverse complement strand
TTCGATGTATTAGGTTTTCTATTAAATAAAAGTTGAAGTTTATTCAGTTTATTGCGTATAAATCCACAAAAAAGGAAAAAAAACAAAAAAAGGAACCGGTCCAAACCGGTTTGACCGGTTAACCGGTAATGAACCGGTTCCAAACCGGTTCAACCTTAAACCGCCCACAAACCGGTTCCAAACCGGTTTCGGTTTGAGCCAAACCGGTTCGAACAGGGTTTGACCTGAAACAAGTTCCTGTTTGACTGAAACCGAACCGAACTGGTTAACCGGTTTGTGCACGTCTAATGACACTTATTCCAACTTAACTTATTTTTCTGGCATATCATTAAAACTAAAACTATTTTTTCTACATTTCATGAATACTCACTCATTACATACAACACAACTCTTACACTATTATCTGCCCTTTTATTTTCAGTTTCATGTTTTGGGTTTCGTACGCATCGCAACTAAAATTTACAATTCTCACACATCACACTTCCTCCTAAGATCAAATATAGTGTCTTGAAAGAGAAGACACTGAAGGTTATTTGGAACAAGCTCACGAATATTTAGGCATCAAAGTGGGTGCACATACACATTATTTTCTAATATGGAATTGCATTCGTTGAATCATGGAGAAAGAATTAAGATGCATGATCGCATAACTATCAATTAGTTTGTCAATTAGATAATGTAGATGATGTTATAAAAGATGAAGAACAAGCCTTGTTAATCATTACCGAAATTATAAGGCGTTTATGCATACTATGCTATGCTGATGGGGATGACTACTCTGACACTTTAAGATTATAGAAATTTGTGTGCATGGTGTAACACATTACTTATATTGCTAGTCATTTCATGGATCTACGGGGTCACACATTTACACGAAGTGGAAACCACACTTTTATACATGTATAGTATATGTATATATCACGACTAGTGCTTACAAGATTAGTACATGATAAAGTAACTTCGACCTAGTTTATAAACGGGGAATAAACTGAAACTGCGAGCCACCATACATGCATGTGGTCGACCATATTTGGGGGTAGGGGAAGGGGACTCAAATTGGTTTGAATTCTTTTAGTGTTTATGGTAGACATTAAATGGTTTAATGGTCATCTAGTATTGATTTATGGCTACATAAATCACAACATACCACCTTGCTTCATTTTAGGTGTTTTGGTCTTTCCACACCAGCTCTCTTTCTCTTTCTCTGGGCCAAACACACACATAAAACCATATTGGTTTTGTGTCTTCTCAATTTGATCTTGATCATTTCTATTTGAGGTTTGATCATTCAAGGGTTGTGGTACGATTATCTATCGCTTTGTTTCCTTAAAGTGTTCATGTGTATCTTCCATAGAGGGTGCCAAATTGATTACCTAGTTTGTGGCTCTTTCGATGATAGTGGTGATGATAATTGGTTTTAGGATAGTGTTTGATACAACATATTACTAGCACACTTCAAAGGTATGTTTCTTACTGTTATTATACTTTTGTTATGATTATGAGATAATCTTTGTTTTCATTATGTGTTATTGATCTATAAGTACATAAGATGATCCTATGGAATTTGTTTATTGTTTTGTTAATTTTGACTGCCATGCTTCCGCTATTGTCTATATTTATTTTTTGTTATAATTTTTTTTAACCTTATCACGATTTTCATTACAGACGTGTTGAAGGCGTCGCGTGATAACGAAAGAATGTTTAGGAGTTATAGTTCCTTGAGTAAAGTGTTAGTTGCAGATGCTTTCGGAGAGGAAGAAATTTCCATCGTGGTAGTTCAAAAGGCCGTTCAAAGTCTTGAATAAGAGGATATCGAAATATGAATGTTGTTGAATGATACTACTGTGGGGAGAAGGGTCATACACAAGTTAGGTGTCCTCAATTTCGTAAAGACTTGAAAAGTTTAAGAGATTCTATGAGTAAGAAGAAAGTCAACGATGTTGAGATGAATGTGGTTAACAATGGTGGTAGTGAGTTTTTGAAGATAGGAGCTTCAATTAGTGGGATTTTGAGAGAAGAAAAACCAAAGTAAGTGTTAGATAATGCAACGTCATCACATGCATCCAATGATCGAGCTATGTTTGAGACTTTGAACGACAAGGGATAAGTTAGAAAAATAAATGTGGGTAACATACAGATGAGGAAGATTAAAGCCGTTAGGAGTGTAAGCTTCAAGATGGAAGTGTGAAGAGAGCTATGAATGTGAAGTTTGTTCTAGGGCATGGCTAGGAATATTCTTTCACTTGGTGTGTTCGGTAGGCACCGTTATGTTGGAAGAAAAGATAATCGCAAGGTTTACAAGAGAGATCGACTATTTACTTGAGGACGAAAAATGCTGAATAATCCATGTTACTCGGAAGGGGAAGCTTTGCATGTGATGACTTATTGCGAAAGCAATAGAGGGAAGACGAAGACTGAGAAAATAGTGCAATTCTGGGATAAATAAGAAGGATTATGGATTTTGAGTGAAAGGAGGATTTAATGATGTATGACTCAATATTCAAACATGTTAGGATTAGGAAGTAATAATCATTCGCAAAATAGAAGCAAGAGACAAGAAATCAGAACAAAGGGAGCAACATCAGAACATCAGCACAGTTTGGGAGCAGAACTAGTGTTTTTGTTATCAAAAAGGTGTTACAGAAGTGAGTACAAAGTCCTATATCTACTATATTGAACAAACCGACATACATATTACTTAAGTGTAAAGAACTTACTATTTAAGATATTACCAAAATGACTAAAATGCCCTTAGTACCAAAATTACCAAAATATCCTTAGGAGGTTAAAGTCAAATATCTAACAATCTCCACCTTGACTTTAGCTCCTAAGTAACGCCAAAAGTTTCAAATCAAATTCAAAATTTCAAATGCTAGAGAAACTAGCCTAATTGGGATAGTTAAATATCTGTTTTAGCTTATTTGCTTATTTCTTGTTTCATTGTGTTTTAGTAAAGCTAGTAGTACTAACTTATAACTAGGAGTACTAACTCCAAGTTAGTACCGTTAGTTAATACTGGTAGTACTGTTGTTAGTACTGCTGAGTTTCCTTGCTTAATTTAGCTTAATTGCTTTTTAAATTTGCTTGTTTAGATTTAGCTCGGCTTATTTGATTTGTCTTAAGTTTACTTGAGCATATTTGTGTCTTAGAGTAAAAGTTTTAAGTGTTTTTGCTATTTCTAGCTTTTATGCTTGTTCTAGCTTATTTTTCTTGTTTATTTTTTAGTGCTTTTGCCTATTAGGTTTAGTGCCCAATCATATCCAAATCTCTGTCATTCAATCATCAAACATCAATCCGTAATTCGATTTTCCATTCAAGCCTCGTTGGGACATAACGACCCGGGAACACTCTATGCTGCTTCCGGTTATATTGATCTCGCGGATTTTAATCCTTGTTGTATATTTATATATGTTTATGTTTAATTATATAAAGGGGTGAGTTCGCGCGAGTCAGGGTAAGTAGAATTTAATAAGTGAAATTATAGCCTTATTCATTCCTTAAAGAGCCTTAGGGTATATGGAATGGATATTGTTGCTTAATTTTTGTCTTATTTGTACCTTAAAGAGCCTTAGGGTATATGGTGCAAATGAGATTGGTCCATTTATGTCTTAAAGAGCCTAAGGGTATATGACATGAATGGTGCCATGCTTAAGTAACCTAATAAAAGCCAAATTTTGGTCGCCTAGATGTGGACTTTAATCTTGATGACATTTGATCTTTTGAAAAGGGCTAGGAACTAATTATTGCGTTTTTAACCGTTACGCTTTATTTTTGTAATAAATAAGTATCGAAATAAAGTCTTAAAGAGCCTTCGGGTATATGACTTAAATAAAATCTTGAGATACAAAATTAGGAATAAAAGAGGAGAAAATACACAATTAGCTTTTATGAGTAGTGTTAGCATCATAATTTGTATTTTACAATGATCTTGTTTTTAAGCTTGGCTTGAAGAAGTGAAAGTCGGGGACGATGAATTTATCCATTTGGACATTTTTTTTGTGTTTTTTGTTCCGTGATCCTCAAAGTTATCAATGAATAATGAAAGAAATACATTATGTCATTCATGAATAAGTTGTAAGTAGGAAATTATGAAAAAAAAGCATAAAAATGGAAAAACTTTGAAAAATGGGAAAGCGGGGTGTTTTAAAACATGTGATTTCTTAACTTTCCCCACAAAAGACTTTGCTACTTTTCAAAGGATTAGTTTGGGGAGGTTTTGAAGTATTTGGTTTTTGAGCATATAACATTGCGTGAGGACACGACAATCACTTAGTTTGGAGAATTTTGATATGTGAGAAATCACATATCCGTTTTATATCAAAAATGACCCTTAAAAGATGAAAATAATGCAAATTATGCTTGTATATTGTATACTTTGTCTTTTGTGATGTGTAGGTATGGATATTGTAAAAATCACAAGAAAAGAGCCAAAAACCGGGCAAAAACGAACACGAGACGGAAAGAGTACACAAGAGCCGGGAATTATCAAGCTTTGGTCAACAAAAGTCAACCATGGTCAACATTGGTCAACTCACATGAAGACAAAACTTTTGAAAACACCAAATAAGCCCTTAATGTTAAATCAACTTCACCATAAGTCATTTAATCAATAACACCATTAGTCCTTTTATACCAAAAGACTAACAATCGTTAAGTGTTATATTAACCAAAAACCCCTAAACCTTTTACCCAAGCCCAAAATCCTTTACCTGAGCCCAAATGAACAAAACCAAACGGCCCATACCCTTTGATTTTAAACTGTAGCCCAAGTCAAACGCCTTTATCCTCGGTCAACACGGTCAAACGAGTCCAACACTCAAACCAAATAAGAATTTGGGGGGTGGGAAAAATAGTTTTTACCGTTCACCGTTTTCCCCAATTCACCTTCTCAAGTAAAGGTTAGAAAAACTCCAGTGATGATTATACATGGTTTTCATAATTCAAACAAAGGTTAGAAAAACTCCAGTGAGAGAGTTTTGTCAGGTGATGAATATACGTATATGCACAGGCTTGCCTAGCGGGTTTTGGTCAATGTAGTATTCAACATGTTTACCTGTATCATTCAACAACAAAACATGCGTTAGAGGGTACACGGGACTTTTCTATCTGTATTACACTCTGACGTTCAAGTCAATTAAGGTAAAGAATATAATGTGAGGACGAGAGTTATTTTGTGAGAGAGGGAGAGAGAGCAGAGTAAAATGTTTGTTCTTCATTGCTTTTCACCATACCTATTTATAGAAGTAGAGATGGCAAACTATTTATAGCAATCGTATATAATCTTTAGAATATATCCTTACAATCAAATATAATTTTTACAATATTGATCATATCTTAAATATATTCTGATTTGATCAGATCTTCTATATCTTAGATCTTCTATATTTTAGATCTTTTATATCTTTAAGATTAAGTATCAATTATATTCACAATATGTAAATATATGCATGAGCTACACGTGCGTGCGTGCGGTGTTCAGTTCGGTTTTCGGTTCAGATTGCCAAACCTATATCTAACCTAAGAACCGAATTAGTAGTTTGGTTCAGTTCAGTTTGGCAAACTCGGTTCGGTTGTTTTTGGTTCGGTTTCGATTTTTGGTTTTTCTGCTCACCCCTAACTAGTTTAACTTACCTACGTTATTGATTTCAGCTATAAACCGAGTCGAGATACCAATATGTACAGGCCGAAGCCCGACCCATTACAGTTTGGGCACCATTAAGACTCGGCCCAAGAATTGCTAATATTTGTTTTTCAAACGAGTCGAAAAAGACCCACACATTGCGACGGGGCTTCTAGTTTTGTAGAACATGTGGAAATTTTACATATGGTTCTTTCCAATCATACTAAACCTCAATACACAACATTGGTGACGTTTTTATGATTTTACTAACACCATATCTTAGATTATTTCCAAAGAGCAAAGCAAACTATTGCTAAAGCCACCAGACTTTCGTTGGCAACTTTTCTTAAACAAAAATTGAAATTTATTCAAACATCAACATTTCCATTTTACCTGGTGCTTAAGTAATATCATTGTTTATTATTTCAGGCTCTTTCATCTTTAACGTCACTTTTCTTGCCTCATGCTTTATCGTTTCACTTGTTTCAATATAAAGTCTGGTATTGATTTCTTCGGTGATAAGAAAAAAAGTCAGGTTTTAAGGGGTTTACTGTGTAAAAATATGAGACAAAACACAATCTTTTAATGATTCTGATAGCTTCAAATATAAGTACACTGACTAAAACAAGTAAAATTTGTTAGCCCGTAATATTATCATGTGTATTTGTATTGGGCTCAAGCCCACATCTAGAATCATCTATGTATGTGTGTGTATATATTATGTCATATAATGAATAAAGGACATAGACATTTATCCCAATTACATGGTATCAGCCCTAAACGATCCTTCCATAAACCTTAATTCTAAATCAGCTGTTCCTACAGTTTGTTTTGATAATTTTCTTTGGTGATTTGTTCTTTGGTTAACAAATCCATGTTTGTTATGGTGATTTGTTCTTTGTTTAACAAATCCGTGTTTGTTTTGGTGATTTGCTCTTTGGTTAACAAATCCGTGTTTGTTTTGGTGATTCGTTCTTTGGTTAATAAATCCGTGTTTGTTTTGGTGATTTGTGCCTCGGTTCATAAATCCTTATTATAAACCTTCTTGTTCATGCTGTTGGTTCACGACTATATAGTAAACCCTAAGTCTAATATACCCTACAACAGCAACCAAAAACTTTCCTTCATACACACTCAACAGTAAACCCCACCTCTCATATGGTTCTTATGGCGGATTCGGGTAATTCTCGTCGATCCTTGTCTTCTCAAGATAAGTCTTGGCGCCCTTGTTTTAACTTTGCCAAAGGTACGTGTCGTTTTGGAGATGGGTGTCGATTTGTTCATGATGCGAATGCACAAAATAATACAAACAGTGGTGTTGACATAAATAATTCTAGTATTGATGACTTATTGGCTAGGCTTGTAGAACGTTTAGGACTATCAAATAAATTGGATAAACCCTCTGATGACCATATGCATACAAATAAGTCAACATCAAATTCACAAATCAACCCTACTGTTTACTATGCTAGTCCAGGCCCAGTGTACCATCAAACTGTCCAACCCAGTAGCTCTGTACCACCGATTAGCCCCCCTCCTAAACTCGGTTATCCTACTGTCTATATGTCTGGCCCAATTACACTTGTTAGTCCAGTTCAGGCCACTTATGCTACCTCGGCCCAAGCTCCTCCAGGTCATCATATCATGTTACAGGCCCACCAGGCTACATCCTATACTTATCTAGTTACACAGTTGGCTCCACAGGCCCTATCCAGGCCCATAGCAGTGACACTAAGGTCAGTGGGACCCACGGCTGCCCTAGGACAGGCGACCACTTTCCTACATGCTTTCACTGCCATGACGCTTCATGATCCCGCTTCTGGCGCTTAGAATATGGATACAGGTGCGAGCTCTTACCTTAATAATTATGTTACTAATCTAAGTGAAGTTTTTAATTCGTATATGTATCCGTCTGTCTTGATTGGTGATGGTCATTCCATACCCATCACCAATACGGGCCATAGTATTTTGCCAACTTCCGTTAGACCTCTTCAGCTAATTAATGTCCTTATCACTCATCATATTGTCAAATACTTAACATCTGTTCGTCAGTTCGTTCATGATAATAATTGCACGATTGAATTTGACGCGTTTGGTTCTTCCGTTAAAGACTTCATGACTCGTCGGGTGCTTCTCCGATGCGATAGCACGGGCGATCTTTACCCGGTCACGCAACCTTCTCTAATCCCTCGTGCTTTCCTTGTTAGTCAACATACGTGGCACCAACGTCTTGGACATCCAGGAGGTGACGTGTTACGTCATCTTGTTTCTAATAATGTTATTTCTTGTAATAACGAGAAACCTCCCATTCTTTACCATGCTTGTCAGCTTGGCAAACACGTGAGGCTTTCGTTTTGTCAGTTCCAATATTCACTCGGATGTGTGGACTTCACCCATACCGAGTCTCTCAGGGTTTAAAATACTATATGTTGTTTTTAGATCAATATTCACAATTTGTTTGGGTTTATCCTTTGCTTAATAAATCTGATGTTTGGTCTAAATTTGTTTTATTTCATACATATGTCCGTACTCAGTTCAAGTGTGAAATTCGTTCATTTCAGTGTGATCATAGTGGAGAATTTGACAACCGTATCTTCATAAACTTTTTTCCGAATATGGTAAATAGTTTTAATTTTCATGTCCCAAAACATCCTAACAAAATGGCAAAACCGAACGAATGGTTCGTATAATAAATAATCTCATTCCAACTTTAATTTTTCAAGCCAATCTTCCACCCACATTCTGGGTTGAGGCTCTTAATATGGCCACTCACTTGCTTAATATTTTACCTTCCACTGCAATTACCAATGAGATACCTTATACTCGCTTGTTTGGAAAGCAGCCGGACTATAGCCTTTTACGCACTTTTGGTTATTTATGTTACCCTCACCTATATCCTAATCACAAACTTGAACCACTTGCCATACCCTCCATTTTTTGGGACACGCTTTCAATCATCGTGGGTATCGATGTCTTGACTTACACACAAATAAAATCATTATCTCACGTCATGTTACCTTTGATGAAACCGTTTTTCCATATGGATTAACTCAACCCACCTCGGGACCCACCTACACGTTTTTAGAAAATTCACCTGATATTCCCACTCAACCCATTTGGTCCATGTTCGTTTTGGACCCCGATACTATACACGCAACTCATACACCTCCACCAAATACTACTCCTACTGATACAAATATAGTCCCTTCAGCCAAACCTAAATTACCAGCCCACGCTACACCATCCCATAACTCCCCAGCCTAATAATCCATTACAGCCCATGATACTTCATCACATATCCAACATACGCACATGGCTCAACAAATACCTAAAATGGATCACAAACAACCTCCCACGGCTCAAAATGAAATTTCACATCTTATAATTCCCAATCCACCTAAAAACCCAAACCCTGACTCGGTTCACCCGATGGTCACGTATTTTCGTATCAGGACTAATCGTCCTACTGAGCGTCTTAATTTGCATGTATCTTCTATTTCTCCCTTATCAAAATCTTATGGTGATGCGTTTAGTGATCCGAATTGGCAAACTGCTATGCATGATGAATATAATGCACTTATTAGAAACATAACTTGGGTTTTAGTACCTCGACCTACAGACACGAATATAGTTTGTTGTATCTAGCTCTTTCACCATTAGTATTTAACAGATGGCACGCTTAGTCGCTACAAGGCTCGTCTTTTGGCGAATAGTAGTACTCAGTTAGAGGGAGTTGATGTTGATGAGACCTTCAGTTTGGTTGTTAAACCAGGTACTATTTAGACTGTTCTTAGTTTGGCTGCTTCTCGACATTGGTTGATTCATCAGCTTGATGTCTAGAATGCCTTTTTACATGGTGATTTATCTGAGATAGTTTATATGCAGTAGCTTGTAGGTTTTCGGGATTCTGTACATCCTAATTATGTGTGTTTATTACAGCTGTCTCTCTATGGGCTTAAGCAGGACCCTAGAGCTTGGTTTCAGTGGTTTGCATCTTATATCACCCATTTTGGTTTTCAGCATAGTCGTTGTGACTCATCTTTATTTATATACAGATGTCACACCCCGTCAGCGACGGAAACATGAGAATGCGACATAATGATTCGCATTGCACAAGATACAAGATCGTACCATTTATTTTACAAAAGATTCAAATTTACAACAATTTAAAAGTTGCATTTTTAATTCAAAATGTACAAGTTCCAAGTTAGCATCCGATATGTGTACGTCCTAAGTTCCCATTACTTATAGTTTACCTTTGTTAAATCACACATCTGAAAATGATACTCGAAAACGTCAACAATGATGTTGGTGAGCTTGTAAGTTTGGAGAAAAACCCAGTCGCGGTGCCAATATCTCAAACAGTTGAACAATTATGCAATATGACAATGAATACATGTAAAAGCGCTCAATCCTATGACTTAGCATCCCTGTTAATCATGTACCGTGACCTAGCATCTCCGCTAGTCATCAATCCAACATATACCAATGCTCTTGGGGTCCCAACCCCGGTGTCACATGCACACCCTAAGCCTACCAGCTGGAGCTATATATAGGGCGGAAGATCACAAGTCCCACACAGAAGTTCCACACAGAAAGTCCCACACAGAAGTTCCACACAACATGTTTTACCAAAACTCATATCATTCACATAGTAGTCATAAGCACATATCATTGTCCTAAAAAAACAAAGCCACATTTTGCACAGTTCAGAAAACAGTTAAAAACACATTTGAGTATTATTTTCTCCCAACGAAAAAGATTTAAAAAGTGAGGCTACGAGAACTTACCTTGACAGATGATAATAACCGTATAGATAATCTCTACAATGCACAACGGTACCCGACCACGACCTAACATTAATTTCACCTTATTAATATACTGTACGAATTTGTTTTATTGTACAAGCGTTTGTCCTTACTCATCACAAAGCCCATTTTCTATTTACATAACCCATTTTCTCATTTCAAGACGTTTAGGTATCATGGCTGTGTGGTAACCACATAAAACAACTCGGTGCACTTGGGCTAAGTGCGACATCAACACAACATACTCAATACACATCCGAAAACGAAACAATTGTCTAAAAATTCAGGAAAATCCGACAAGAAATGAGTATGAATTCAAAGATCCGAAAATACTAATTAATTGAACTTTTTGTTAATTATAGATGACTACCTCAGTCGGAAACAATTCGGTATTCAGGAGTTTCTTTGAGAAACAAAAACTTACTGGACCTAACTTCATTGATTAGTACAGACAACTTCGGTTGGTCTTATCAACTGAAGATAAGGAAAAATACTTAGAGCAACCAATTCCTGCTGCTCATGTTGCTGCTGCACCTGATCAGCCCATCCCTCCTCAGGCCCTAGCCACTTATAATGGGTGGGTTAAGAACCAAAAGGAAATTGATGTGATGATGTTATTGACTATGGACCTAGAAATCTAATGGAATCTAGACCATTTTAGCGCCAATGGCATGCTTATAGAGCTTAAAGCTTTATATTCTAAGCAAGCAGAACAAGAACTCCTTCAGCCTGTGAGAGATTTTTACACGTGCAAACAGGAGGAATGTCAATCTGTAAGCTCTTATGTCTTAAAGATGAAAAGCTACATTGACCAATTGGAACGTCTTGGTCACCCCGTCACTTTGAACCTTGGAGTTAGCCTAATCTTTGTTGGACTCTCTAAGAAATATGACAGCTTTGTACAGAACTACAATATGCACAGCATGGGGAAGACTGTAAAAGAATTACATGCTATGCTTAAGCTACATGAAGAGACATTACCTAAGAAAGTTGCTGCACCTGCGCTTCATGCAATAAGATCAAGAAAGGTTCAGAAAAATAAAAACCGTCTAAGGCTGCAAAAGGAGTTCATAGGAAAGGCAAGGGTAAGAAGGCAATATGCTAACGCTGATCCATCATAGGCCCCAAACTAAGACTCCTCCACCACCTAAGAAGGATAACCCAGCAAAGGACGTCGTTAGCCACCAATGTGGTGAAGTTGGGCACTGGAGAAGGAATTGTCCTGTGTATCTCGCTGAGTTGATGAAAAAGAAGAAGCTATCTCAGGAAGCTAGCACTTCAGGTATTTTCACCATAGAACTCTATTCTTTCCCTAGTAAATCTTGGATTTATGACACTGGTTGTGGTACTCATATTTGTATTACTACTCAGGGACTACAGGGAAGTAAGAAGCTGAAACCAGGGGCTTTGAGTCTGTACGTGGGCGATGGTCATCGTGCAGCCGTTGAAGCAATTGGAACTTATCATTTAGAGCTCCCTAGTGGATTAGTTATTGTCTTGAACAATTGTCATTATGCTCCCTCTATTACTAGAGGTGTTATTTCAGTTTCGCGTTTGTTTGACGATGGATTTATTAATCGTTTTGATGATAACAATGTTATTTCAGTTTCAAAGGATAATCTAGTTTATTTTATGGCTGTTCCACGGGATGGCATTTTTGAAATTGATATGTCTTGTTCTAATACAAACGATAGTTCTATGTATGCAATTACTAATAAAAGAGCCAAAATTAATTTAGACTCTTCTCTCTTGTGGCACTGTCGTCTTGGACACATTAGCAAGAAACGCATTGAAAAGTTGCAACATGATGGACTTCTCAATTCTATTGACATTGAGTCATTAGGAAAATGTGTTTCATGCTTGTCTGGTAAGATGGCTAGAAAACCCTATTCACATCAAGTGGAAAGGGCTAAAGATCTACTTGGACTAATACACACCGATGTATGTGGCCCATTTAGAATAGTGTCAAGACAAGGAGCTAGCTACTTCGTCACTTTCACTGACGATTTCAGTCGTTATGGTTATGTTTACTTGCTGAAACATAAACATGAAGTGTTTGAAACCTTTAAGGTATTTCAAAAACCGAAGCTACACGGTTTAGTGGTGTGCAACTCCTAATCAAGAATCTCATATAGCCTACTACTTCCCTCCAAACTCATGTCTGCTCTCCATCCTAGCAACACTATCTGTCAGCTCCAATCGCTCACGCCTCTCCTCAGCAGGCTGCCTCCTTAAATCTTGGTTCTCCCTATGAATATCATTTATCGCATGCCACAGAGCTGCCCTCTAGGTATCAGTCTGACCTACCCATGCCTCTAAAGCTAATACCGGCCTCCATATAGCACTAAATGTCACAGTCGCTCTCTCTTGCTCTCGCTCTAAACTCCTAAACCTATACCTTTGCGAAAAGATCTCATCTCTAACTGCCCCTGACCTAGTATACAACTCCCTCAAATCCCTGTCATAACCCTCGAACAAAGTATGTGGTAGCGCATCTAAACACTGGGTGTGATCATGTAGTATGCTCCCGTAAAGCTCTAACTATGCCCCTACCCCTAAAAACTAGTCCTCATCTACCAATATGGTGGCTGTTGGGGTAGCTACTGGCGAATCTATGAGTGATGGAACTACTGGGGATGATGGTGAAACTGGCAAGGAACCAAGCGATCACTCAGGAGATGGTGGTGTCTGAACCGGTGCAGCTGGTGGTGCATAAGTTAGAATGTCGGTGTAAACCCAGCCATCCTCGGGATCTACCTATGTAACAAGGGTGAGCTGTCTAAATGCTGATATCCTCTCTGCTCCCTCCTGCTCTGGCACAGACCTAGAGCTCTACTCTACCTCATACGTACTAGGTGCTATCTCCTTAGTCGACTCAGGGGCACGACACCTAGCCGCCCCGTATCCAAGACCTAAAGGCTCACTCGTGGCTGTATCAACAACCAGAACTGCCTGTTGTTGACCCTCGGGTGCAGCCTCCTCCTCCTCCATACCAGGACCCTCGTCCTCCAAACTCTAACCCTCGTCATCTAAACCCTGACCCTCATTATCTAAACCCTGACCCTCGTCATCTAAACCCAGACTCTCTCTCTCTCTCGTCATCTGCATCTGATCTCTCATCCTCCTTAGTATCCTCTTCCCCAAACTTGTCCCCCTCACTATCAGTATCTAATATGAGCTCAGATGTACCTCTATATCTTTTTTGCACCGGATGGGTCAGAGATAATGATGGTGGTGGTATCTCGTAAGAGGATCTATACCTCTTCCAAAAGGAAGATGGAGACAAAGTAGTTGCCTCCGCTATTCGGGCTGACATGCCCAGGGATAGGTTCGGCTTAGTACGCACAGCCATACGTGCGTTCCTACGTTAGAATGAAACTTGGGTGGGTGTAGGGGTAGGTGAAACATAAGTAAGTATATGATCGGGTGACAATGGTGCGGTGGAATCCGATGAAACTGGAGAATGGGATGAAACAGTCCTAGTACCTAACGACTCAAAAGTCTCAAACTCCTCACTCATAAGGGTACTCTAGAACCTAATGGCTGCGACTCCTCTGTCTCTGAGGGAGCCTCCTCTGGGTCTGACTCAGTATCTATATCAACTAACTGTGTCTGCCTAACCGCTACATAAGGATCATCAGATAATGGGACGGGTACTCAGGAGCTCTGAGCTCTGTCAGCCTGGGTGATAGTATCCGAGTCAACATAAGCTGGGGTAGACATGACATGTGATAACACGATAAAAGGGCATAAGTATTCCTATAAAATATCATTACTCAAGTTATCAGCATAACTCTGCTTACATATATTAAATTAACAAAACGTTTGAATTTAGGTGTTTGTAACCGTATATACGTATATATATATACTCTTATATATATAACAGGTATACCAAGAGGTACGAACGGAAAACAAGTACCAACAAGGTTTGATACAGCACAAGCGCCTTAGATCCTCATGCAATGCAACAACATAACTACCAAAGACATCCTCAGTCAACATCGCTACCAACAACATATCTACTAAGGCTCTCAGTGCATCATGCAATACAGCTAAGGCAGCATGGCAAGCACTTAGCAATCAATCAACAATCTAAACCTCAATGCTCGCAAGCATTCTCATACCACTTTACCACGTGAAAGTACATTTTACACAATATGTACATTTAAGGTCAATTCATTTTCAGGTGGTCTTAGACGTCACATATTCCCTCCCTTTCCCCTAACATAATTTAAGAAAACTACCCCCATCGTTTCATAGTCCTTCGTGAGTTAAGCATAATTGATCAGGCTATGCGTGATTTAGGAAAAGCTATAAACCGATCAGGCTAGTTAACTTTTATCATGTTCAAGGTTTTAAGAAAACTCTAGTTTGGTTATATTTGCATTTTCTTTTTTATATAAAAAAAGCATTCTCTATAACCTTGGCTCTGATTAATAATCTGTCACACCTCGTCAGCGGCGAAAATACAGGAATGTGGCATAATGATTCACATTGCACAAGATACAAGATAATACCATCCGAAGTTTATAAAAATTAATTTACAAAGATTTCATGTTTCAATCTTGACATGTAAGACCTCAGTCTTGAATCCCAAATCCCCAAGGGTGCACCTCTTAAATCTCCAAACCCATCCATTTACCTTTATCAAAACACACCTGAAAATGATACTCAAACACGTCAACAATAATGTTGGTGAGCTCGTAGGTTTGAAGGAAACCCAGTCGCTGTGCCAATATCTCAAACAGTTGGACAATTGTGTTATATGACAGTGAATATATGCAAACAATCACAAACCCATGACTTAACATCCCCGTTAATCATGTACCAGGACCTAGCATCCCCGCTAGTCTTATCACCAGCGTGTACCACCGCTCTTAGGGTCGCAACTCCGAATGTCATGCTGCACCTAAAGCCTACCAGCGGGAGCTATATATAGGGCGAAGTTCCACACAGAAAGTTACACACGACATATCGTACCAACACATATCATTCACATAGCAATCAAAAGCACATAAATTGTCCCAAAAACAAAACCACATTTCACACTGTTCAAAAAACAATTCAAAACACATTTGAGTATCATTTTCCCCCCAATAGAAAATATTTAAAAAGTGGGGCTACGAGAACTCACCTCGACAGATGATGGTAACCGCACAGATAATCTCCACACAACGCACAAACAATCTCTACACAACGAACCAAATAACTCTATACAACAAACCAAATAACCTCTACACAATGAACCAAATAATCTCTACAATGCACAACGGTACCCGGCCACGACCTAATCATTAATTTCACCTTATTAATATTTATTGAACAAATTGCCTTATTGTAAAGTGTTGGTCTTTACTCACACCAATTTCTTATTCTCGTTTTAAACCTTTATTCCCATTACAACCTTAAATTCTCATTAGCAAAACACTTGTTCTCATTTCAAGACCTCATTCTCATTACAAAACCCTTATCCTTATTACCAAAACACTTGTTCTCATTTCAATATCTCATTCTCATTACAAAAAGTTTATCCTTATTACCAAAACACTTGCTCTTATTTTTATATCTCATTCTCATTATAAAACGTTTTGGTATCATGGTTGTGTGGTAACTATGTAAAACAACTCGATGCACTTGGGCTAAGTGCGGCGTCAATACAAAATACTCAAAACACATCCGATAATGAAACAATTGTCCAAACAAACAAGGGAAATCCGACGAGAAATGAGTATGAATGCAAAGATCGAAAATAAATGAAATAACATCTCCGTAATCGATATGATATATATTCGATATATATGTATAAGTATACAACACTTTAAATAAAATAATAATATTTTGTTATTATTTTTGTTTTTTTATCGGCTTGGAACGAGAATTTATAAAATCTTGTCATTTTATCATCACGACGTTTGATCGTTAAATCTCAACACCTAAAGGTTATTAAAAACCACTTTTTCGTCCTTTGACAGAATCTACACAAAATAAGTTTTCCCACAATATTTTCTAAGTGTAGGATGTTTACAAAATTTCAGCATGACCCGTTCGTTTATACAACATTTGCCAAGATTTCAAATCGAATTCAAACACAATTTCCCAAATTCTCAAATCCAAACGTATATCCTAATTCTTACCATCTTCCGACAAAACGCCAAATTTTATATCTCAATAATACTCTAATAAAATGCATTTTCCTCCAATGACCTTTTAAAATTAACACGAACACGTTTCATCTTTTAAAATCCGCCTTAAACATATAAATTTACTAGTTTTCGCTTATTCGGCCTTAAAGTCCAATATAAGTTTTAAAGTTAGCCCGCTAACAAAATATATACTAGTATTTATCTCCTTGGGCCAAAGCCAAATGATAAGCCCAAAACTTTATGTAAGTCCAACCTCGTCCATATTATCAAGTTTTTTACCCATTGGGCCCGAAAGCCCACATTAGTCCATTATCACTTGTTAAGTCCAACCTAGCTATTTTAAATCCCAATTGAGTCTATTAGTCTATTTACTAGTCATTAGGCCTTACAGCCCATTAAGGTTTTAATATTTAGCCAAAAAAAACTTTATATGTGTCAAATCCAATACATACATATATGCCAAAACCATTAAGCCAAAACTAGCAAAAGCGAAAACCAAAATAAGCCAAACTTGAATAAGCCATGAACGAATAAACCAAAATCAAATAAGCTAAAACCCAAATAAGCTAAAGCCTCATAAGCTTGAATAAGTCCTCAAATTAGTCGAAGACCGAATAACCATAATCAAAATATAAGGCCAAAAAAACCAATATATAAACCGAAATCAACATAAGCTATAAGCCCAATACATAAGCCGAATCCAAAATAAGCCGAAATCAATATAAGCCTTAAGCTTATATAAGCCGAAACAAATAAGCCATAAGCCAATATGTAAGCCGAAACAACCAAATGGGCCAAGCCCAATATCCCTTTTCTTTCTTTCTTTTTCCGAGTCCAACAAAGGCCCAAAAAAACTAAATAAGCTCTTTATGAGCTTATTTTTAAGCTATCATTTCAAAAATTAAGCCCAAACAAGTACTTGACACAAAAGTTATTTTACCAACACAACCATAATATAAAAGTGACCATTTCTTGTTCTTTTCTTTTTGTATTCGATGCAAACAAACACACTTTTCGTTTTCAAGTTTTGATTTTCATGACGATCAACTTGTACAACTAACATTTAGACACCATAAGAAACATAAAAGTACAACTTAAATAAAATTTAGACAACTTACAATTTAGGGTTTTGAAAAGCGAGGAGAAATGTGAAACCAACTACCCAAACGTAGTTTTCTATGACCCAAGACTACCAAATATCAACCCGATAGTGTTTCTTAACCCCGTGTTCTTGTTAAATCTCTAAAAAATGATGTTACTTGGTCTTGTGGCTTGCGTTTGATTTTAAGAGAGAAGGGGAGAGAAGAGTTTTTGATTTTGTTTGATTTTAGAAGTATGAAATGCATGTTCAAGGTTAAGACAAATTATACATGTACCATGCAAGGACCACTGATGTGTTGTCGTGTAGGGTCAATTTATTGATTACCAAGTTTTAAATTTTTAGTTAGCCGACTTATCCTAAAACAACACTTTAATGGGAAGTGTACCCGACCGGGTGGAGTTTCGTGGTAAGTAGGGAGTCGAACACTAAGAGCGAGGTCGTTATCCTTATATTCTATCAGTATTTTAATTACTCTAATCAAGTTAATTCTAATTACTTGTTAAACCTATGCTATATACGCTTCAAATGATAGATGAGGGGTTTTTCATCCTGAGAGACTGGAACATGTTTTATGGTGACAAAAATCAATCCTAAACACAGTAAACATGCAAGAAAACAATCAAAAGATAAAAGAGCGGTACAGCCTAATAATAAAAAAACCGTATTAGCCATTTTAAATCCGATTAATCACTGTTTGTTTATTTTAGTGCAATTATTTCTTATCTCGAAGCGGCATATCATCTTAAGACTTAGGCGGTGACATCATCCTAAGGGACTAGACACATTGAATCTAGCACAATTAATATATACCGCATAAAACATCCTTTTAGTTTATTATACTCTATTTTAGGTATTATGCTAAGGGTGATCTTGATAAACCTAGCCATCGGGGACTTTACCCACTTACTGGTTGCGGTATTTTATATATCGGTTTTCCATGTTTAATTCTTTATGTTCTAAAATAATCAAGAACATATTGTTGAAACATTACGGGTCACTGTCGGTCCATCCAAGCTCTCTATTTAAGATAAAGAGAGAAATTATTTGTGATCTATTTGTCCAGGTAATATAAATCGCGTTATGGAGAGCTATCCAAGTATTTAGCGCACTTGTTAGGCGTAATAGACCCAGTAGAATGAATAGGACGCATATTCAAACACGTGATCAGTATCATGGTGATACTACATAAATTAAACTTTCAACGATTAAATTAAAAATTGATTTTAAAACAAACCAAACATTAAATCTTCAATTAACGATGCTAGTACCTTGGGTATTAGGCCTTACCGTTGTAACTTATACAAGCTACTGTCAAATATAACCAAGGTAAACTACAATGTTTTACCGAAACGATATCAAAATTAATTGGATTACAAAAGTATAAGAATAATTACACAGTGTCTTCTATGGAATCGTGATCGATGCTTGACCTTTGGTTGCTCTTCTTTTCTTCAGAAAATCGTCTTTTATTTGTATGGTATAAAGAATATGATTTTGCACACCGAAAACTCGTTTTTGAGTCTTGTATTTATATCTCTGAAAAAGTCTGGATACGCTATATTGAGCTAGGCCAATACGGCATATTGGGGTGTTTCAATTAGAGTGCACGCAAAGTTTATAATAACTCTGAAATATCTTTCTAAAATAATTTATTCGCCAAATCTCTGAATAGTTATCTTGCTGGATACGGCATATAGTAGGAGTTGGATACGCCGTATTGGGAAGTGAGAATACGCGTTTTCTTATGAAGTCCAGGTGCTGATACACCGTATCTCTTTTTGTGGATACGGCGTATTGATCAGAAATAGTCAATCTTCAAATATCATCATTTTAGCTCCAAAATATGCGCTTTTTAGCATGTCTTCACAAATCACTCCGTAATGACTGCAAATAATACTTTTAAGCAATTAAGTACGAATTCTCGAAATAATTATGTAAAAGTGGTTAGTTTATTTGGGATAAATGATGGTATGAATGTGACGTTATTTGATGTCATCAAATATCCCCCCACTTGAATCCTACTTGTCCTCAAGTAGACTCTAGATTATATTGAAAATGTATCCTAACCGAAGTCAAGGATTTTTCTGTTTAAGCACTTCTTTTGTTTTAATCACTTGTATAAGACCAAGCACCTCACGAAATATGGAAATGAAATCACTCAGATCACTCAACTAATCTAGGGTGCAACATTTAAGTAGTACGCTTATTTTCTCGATCGTGATTAGCTTCATATCATATGCTTGGCAAGGATACACATCTTCACCACTAGAGCTAAGGAGAAACAAGTCAAAAGGTAAATTGGGTTTTTATTTTAAGGCTAAGGTGGATCATTCTAATAATCTTTCACCGATTATACCACACCAACAAGGCAACTGAAGCACACATACACGGCCGTAACAACGGAATAGACTTGTGTGTTCGATCACATCCTCATTCGAGTTTAACCAAAGGTTAGGATGAAGAACGATATAGGGTAGGGATCTTCTAGTTTTCACCAAAAGTAATAAACTAACAAGGTGCCTGAATCACGCATACATGGCCGTAACGACGGAATAGACATGCATGACTCGATCTCATCCTCGTTCGATTAAAACCTAAGGTTAATTGCTAGGAAAGGGAAGTAAATTGTTAAATAAAATTCACAAAACAAATAGATTAAGCTTGAACAAATAAGGCAGTTGCTAGTAACTTTTCCCGACCGTTCCATGATAAAGACTCGATATATATACAAACGCCTCGATTATAGAGATGACAAAGACAACTTAAGTTGGCGTTCCCATAATGGTTAACTTTCCAAACATCCCAAACTTACATACTTTTACAAAAGTGATGATATCGGCCACTTAATACAAAACTAGACATCGTTGATTTTTATCCACGAATAATCGATCCTTCAAAGAATTTCACCGGTTTAAGTTTAGCGAACCGACTATAAATCATCCTTCTCTTTTTTGATGCATTTTCTATTTTTCTATTTTTTTTCATAACATAAACCTCGATGCAATTTCACCGTCTTCACAATCGTAATTCATCCGGATAATTCTTCCTTTAACACTTCTTCTTCGGACACAATACATAATCG
Source organism: Tanacetum coccineum (assembly GCA_026074375.1). NCBI lineage: Eukaryota > Viridiplantae > Streptophyta > Magnoliopsida > Asterales > Asteraceae > Tanacetum > Tanacetum coccineum. Next base: position 3,371 of record BQNB010102986.1, on the reverse strand, counting down.
CGAAAGTAGCAAAATACAGGAGCTACATATTTTCCCATTGCATTGTGCAATTTCCCGACCTTAACAGAGATAGAAAATTTTACTTTGACACAGGAAATACAAAACTTTACACAAAAGCAACTAGCAACTTTGATAAAAGTAGGCTTAATCTACAGGGTAGGCTAAGGTGTAAAGGTGTAACGGAATAGACATATGGTGTGAAAAAGACAGGAATGGCTCAACAGGTTTTTCTAGGGGATCTTACTCTTACGGTGAGAGTAAGCAAAGGGTTACATGGGATTTAACTAACTAGTGTAGTTAGTTATTTTTACAACATTTAGGCTTTTTGGTGTATTCTAGAAATTTACTAGTTAAAAATGTTTCTCCATCGAAGTTCATAGTACTCATCATTGTGGTCTTTAGTGATATACCAAGCCAAGTTCTAAAGTCCACTACATCACCGGCACACTTATAATTTTTGTGGAATTTTTAGTAAACGTTTGGAAACGGAATAGGCTTAATTCTCACAATTTGGCATTTAAGGTTATAGTGCGTAAGGTCATGTAACTAGTATTTTTTACAAAAGTTACGCTAATTTTTTTTTAATTTGGCATAATTTAAGCATATAGCATATTGTTTGTAAAAGAAAGGACAAGTAGGCGTTCTAATTCTCCATCCCCCCACTTAGATTATACAACGTTCTCGTTGTATAGATAAAATAATTAAAGAAAATAGGAAATAGAATTAGAACGAGGAACTCCCCTGATATGTTGCTCGGGATGATTCTCTAATTTGAGTTCTTTGAGCATAAGTGTGTTGACGAGGTTTCAAAATGCCCGTACGAGTTCAACACACGTCTTTTTCTAAATATACCATATCGTCGATTTCCTTATAGCAAGGTCTTGCATAAAAGATTAGAAGACAAAAGTGCAATCCCTATCTCGGTTATACAATGGTTAAAATGCAGGAAAATAATTAAACACGCATGCAGTACATGGATCAATACGTCATATCTCAAACCCAAGGATACGCCGTATTGTTCCTGTAAAAACAATTAAATAGTTTTAAGTACTGGAAATTAAAATACAAATTTATAATGTCCAGACACATCCATACGCCATATCCAAAGCGGTTCGATACGCTGTATGGAGTGTCTGGGAAGACGGACTCGTTCAAACAATTTAAAAATGTGACAAACAATTTATAAACGACCGGATTGTCTCCCGGGAAGCACTTTTGTTTCAGCTAGTCGTTAAGTTCGACTTTTTCCTTTTCCTTTTTATCCATCCATCATTCGCTCGCACTTGTCCTTGTGAGCGAATTTCTTCATAATCTTTTGGCATGATACGTATTTCATGAAAAATGGCATGCCGAGCGCAACATCTCTTGTTACATCTTCATCGTCAATGATGATAAAACCTGTAAGAATATAAAATTTTCCAACGAAAACAGGTATATCTGTCAGAGCTCCGGCTAGACTCTTCCCTTCATGATCGTCCTTGTCCTTGATTATAGAATAATAAAAGCTTTTGGTAATTAAATTAATGGAAAAGGAAGGGATGAAGTCAGTATTAACATTTTTATAACCAATCGGGCATGAAAATTTCATTTTATAACAATACTTAGAACTGGTTTTAACATTATCAGGTTCATTGACAACAGTTGGCTCAAAGTCAACATCTTGATTCGTCTCGGGTTCTAGAGGTGTGTCCAAATCATTTAATTCAATGTAGTTACCATAAAGTGGGTTGAATAACTCATTATCCTCTCCTATAAGCTTTGTTCTTGAATCAATATTTTTAACATAAAGACCCTCTTGATTATGCTAGTGGCGGGCTTAATACTTTTGAAAACAAGTTTTTCTTCCCCGACCCTTAGAGTAATTTTTATTTTGTAAACATCAATCTTGGAATGGGCAGTAGACAAAAATGGTCAATCGAGGATAAAATGGACATCGTCATCCTTGGGTATGTCCAAGATGATAAAGTCTGTAGTGAAAATAAATTTGCCAATTCTCACTAGCACATTTTCAGCAATACCCCTTGGTTGTTTTATTATTCTATCAGCCAGTTCAATGGTCAACCTAGTGTGAGATAAAATTCCTAGACCACGGTTGGTGTAGGTAGAAAATGGCATAAAACTCACACTTGCTCCTAGGTCAACAAGGGCTTTATCAAAACAAACATTATGAATAAAACAAGGTAAAGTAAAGCTCCCTGGGTCTTTTTCTTTCTGAAGCAAGGTGCGATCATAAGCTTCTAGAATTTTCACATCTTGTGCCTCTCTCTAATCGTCACAGTAGTAGTTTTGTAGTCGCCTTTGGGAAGGGAACTGTTTCAGAAAATGTACTTCTGTGTTGTGAGCATGATACGACATATAGACTACATCCCATACGGCGTATCTCAGATGAATCAGCTTTAATGGTTAAGATCGATTTTACATGGTCTCTTGGGTTTGGTTCTGTTGAGCCGGACAGACCTCTGATTCCTCTTTCTTGTAGAACCTTGCTCATTTGACCAATTTGAATTTCCAAGGTCTTAATCAATACTCCTTGATTTCTTATAGCCACATCGGTAGAAGCTCAAATCTCCTTGATTATGTTTGAGTTCTCTTCATGTCTCTTTGCTGATTCAACCATGAATTTGGTCAGTGATTCTTCCAATGTCAATCTTCGATCAGGGTACAAGGAAATTCCATTGTTTCGTTGGTAGAATCTTGGCCTTGCTGCTCTATACTGTCCTGCAGGTTGATAGGGTATTCCAAATTGTGTGTAATACGCCTCTTCAAGAGTATTCCCTTATTCCTTTAGTGGGCAGTCCTTAGTGTAGTGTGGTCCTTTGCATAGTTCGCTTCCAACCTGAGCAGCGTATACTTTCTCGTTGACTTTCTTAATCTTTCTCCTGAGGTTGTTGAGCTGGGCTTGTATAGCAGCTAGTCCATCAGAAGTTTTAGTACTTTTGGCTTTTAAGGATGTTCCGTTATGCCATTTCTGAGAGTATTCTGCCATTTCTTAGATGGTTATTTTCGCATCAGTAGCAGTTTTAGTGGGAATGGCACCTTTAGAGTCAAGGATTTGTCTGGTGGGAACATCGAGCCTATTATAAAACAAGATTACTTCTTGCATATCAGTTAAATAATGATAGCAGACATTTCATCAAAAGTTCCTTAAACCTTTCCCAGGCTCGGAAGAGACTTTTATCCGGTTCTTGCTGAAAATTATTAATCTCCTCCATTTTCTTTGCAGTACTAGCAGGTGGGCAGTACTTGTTCAGAAACTTTGTTTTTAGGGTTTCCTAGTTTGTTATTGAACCTGATGGTTCGTTCCTGAGCCAACGACTTGCGGCTCCAGTTAAGGACATGGGAAAAACTCAAAGCATTACTTGATCTTGAGT
>BQNB010102985.1:4997-19529 GCA_026074375.1 Tanacetum coccineum | reverse complement strand
GATCACTTAAAACAAGATTAAACTATGTTAGTAATCAAGATATTTAGCGAGAGAAAGAAGGTTTTTAGAAAGAGAAAGGTGACTAAAAAATTCGTGCTAAGAGGTATGTTTTTCTACTGAGAATAATGCAGTATTTATAGCCAGAAAAATCCAACGGTTAGCTGGTGGCGGTCCCGGTGGTCCCAGATATATCTGGGGGCCGCCTAGCCACTTAGGGGGGGCGCCCCTAGACTGACGCTCCAATTTTTGTCCTTTTGTGGGGAAGGTTTATCCTGGTGAGTTGTATTCAGTTTTGGGGGGAACATCTTAATTCAAATTTATGTTTTTAAATAAAACATTATTTTTATTTAACAAAACTATTTTGTGTAATTTTGTAAAAATATGATGGATTAAGAAAAAAAAATATTTTCTTGATCACTAATTAAGTTTAATGATTTGTTTATCCATACCTTAAGTGATTTATGTCGAAATAGAAGTTAATGATTAAAAACATATAAACGTTTATTTTTATCGTGAATGTTTTTACATTTTGTCATCTTCAAAACGTAGAGGAGTCAAAAAATATAAATAACGTTTTAAGCATTATTTGTATTAACAATCTCCCCTTTTTGATGATGACAAAATATAAACTCATTTTGTATAAAAATAAAATTTTCAAGTTATTAATGAGTTTTAATTTCTCCCCCTTTTTGTCGAATCCAAAAAGGTCAATCATCGAGATGTAGAGAGAAAGAATTCAACAATGCCAAGACTCCCCCTTGATATATACTCCCCCTCATTTGGGGCACCAAGGGATCGATCTTACGATATTTTGCTACAAAACCAAGTTAGAAATACAAGTGCAAGAAATATTTCTAACGAGTAGCAATAATTATGACAATTATATATACATGGCTAATAATGGAGATAAAGAAGAAATATCCCATAATAATAGAGGAAGTTCATTCCTAATAGATAAAAATTCATACATGCATAACAAGACAACTTCATACATAAAGTAAGCTTATGCATGATAATATGAATTTCTTACAATATTTAGCTATACTAATATGAAAATACTACTACCCTAATGGTCTTAATACTTCATAAATCCTAGATGATTCTTGAGTCATATATAGTGGCTTTGAGCAAAAGGTTGGTTAAAACATGATGTATCTTTGGTTGATGGAGTTTTTGATGGTGCATTTGGTGGAGATGGAGAGGAAGATTTAGTTATTGGAGAATGTGTGGTAGTGTCATCTTCTTCGCTAGAGAGGTCCACAAAGAGTTGTCTTGGTGGAATAATGGTTAGTTTGATTTTGTTAGAGGGGTTAGAGAAAGAGGCTTGTGTGGATACCATGAAAGTACCATGATATTCAAATGTGTTAAAGTAAATAGGATGACCCATGAGAGGTGGTTGAGGTGGTGGTTGTGGTGAAGGTGGTAAAGGAGTATCAAGAATGTGATCAAGAGGAGTGATTGGTAACAAGATTGAGTGATATCTAGGGAAGGATGACTTTGGAGTGGAATTGGGCTTGAAGGTCTTGGAGGTGAATCCATGATATTATCAAGAAAGAGATTAGATGGTTGAGGATAGGGTGAATCATTAGAGGAAGGAGGTGAAGATTGAGGTTTTGACTCAAATAAGGAAGAGGTAGTGCCAAAGGTTGATGATGTATCTTTAGTTGATGGAGTTTTTAATGGTGCATTTGGTGGAGATGGAGAGGAAGATTTTGTTATGGGAGAAGGTGTGGTAGTGTCATCTTCTTTACTAGAGAGGTCCATAAAGAGTTGTCTTGGTGGAATGATGGTTAGTTTGATTTTTTGAGAGGGGGTTAGAGGGACGAGGCTAAGAGAAATGAAGAAGATGATTGTGAAGATGATGAAGATGGTGAAGGTGATGACTATTTATTTTGGAGGTAGTGGATTAAAGAAGTAAAGCATGGGAATTTGAAAGTTTGATTCCAAAAAGTGTTTAGCAAAATGCAAGAAAGTAGCTGAGTTATAAAGTGGATAGTCAACTGCACAGAAAATCAAGAGAGACACAGTAAAAATCTCATGATCCTGATGGCGGCCCCATAAATGTATTGGAGGTCCTAGATATATATGGGGGCCGCCCAATATTTATGGGGGCCGTTTTCTAGAAAAACAAAGATTTTTGCTAGGTTCTTAGACCTTCAATCTTGTGCAGAAGCATGCTATCCTGGAAATTATTTTACAGCCAAATCTATTTTCTTAAGAATCACCTAATACTTCCTATATTTTCAAATCTAAAAGAATTTATAGGCCATACTATTTGGGAAGCAATTATAGGCATATGACTATGAAACTAATAAGCATTCATAAGATCATAATATTAATAAATAACATAGTGTTAAAGGAAAGCAAATAAATTTAGGATGATAAAATGGAACGATCATCCAAGGCATTTTATGTTGCCCAAATTAACTTCTAAAATCCTACCAAATAGAATAAGTTAAAGTTCCTAGGCATAGATAATAAAAGTAAGTACCAATAAACATAATAAAGTAGTAAATATAAATATATTGTCTTATAACAATTATCCAAATTTCTCATTTCTTCTTCTTCCTTCATAAGTTCTTGATGCCCTTCCCGATTGACCTTATTCCACCACGTTGCTCATTTTGCAATTGGACTTGACGGTTGAGGATTTTAGCTTGATGAGTATAGAATTCTTCCATGTTTGGGTTAATATTAGGTGGATTAGAAAAGACTCGAGGAACCTCATTTGTCAATGAGTTGACAAAGCGAGTGGGGGAAGGAGAACTTACATGCGACGTCCCTTCGTCATTACCATCATTATCATCATCGTTGAGATGAGAAGAGGATGGTTGACCAAAGGCGGATGAAGAGGAAGTGGAGGAGCGACCTCTTCTCGTGCCATAATCCTTTCAAGTCTTTCGCTCTTGTTGAGCGGTAAGAGGATACATGACACGATCGTACAAGACATAAAGATCATTTAACAACTCGGGATTTACGGATATGACATACTTAAACAATCTAGTTAATAACATACCTTATGGTAGAATTAACCGAGGTTGTTTAGTGACAAACTCCATTCGTTTTGCAACAAAATATGCAAGATTGTAATGTTCGGACCTAGCAATAAAATAGAGCATGTGTCAAAGACACGCGGGGACATGATCCCGGTTACCCCCCAAACAAAAGACGTTTTCCCGAATTATTTCAACCCAAGATTTCATCATAGTGCGATTTCACGAGTTAAAATTTGATTTTCTTCAACATCAATGACCTTGTCATGACAGATACAAGTGACCGGACCCTCCCGTTCCTCTTGAATGTAGTTTTTGATTTCATTTCATAAGGATAAGATGGTTGGGTAGGATATGGACCAACGCGTAGGGACACTAATTGCAGATTCTTCAAGTGACTACTTGCGGTAAAAACATACGCGCCCTTATAGGGTATACCAAGGATTTGGCCGAAATCTTCAAGAGTGTATGAAAAGAATTGATTTTGGATGACAAATTGGATTAACATTTGACCTTCGTCAAAATAATATAAATGGTATTGACTATAGAACTCAAGGATGAAGCGAGGGCAAATTTGTTCATTTATTTCAAGAAGACAGTCAAACCCTATATGACTAAACATTGACCCGACATAGACTAAGTCTCCAAAGCTTGGATAAACTACCCGACATTCATGTATGCAATGACTTTCAAGGTTTATTAGCATTTCTTTTAAGGGTGAAGTGTATTCATGTGAGATTATGGGAATATAGTCTCTTGTGTGTTGATGATCTTTGACAGTTTTTCGAGGCATTATCACCTAAAATAAAAGCAATTCCATGTTTTATCATTATGAATTCGTAATGTTAACAAGGATTTGTGTCTAGTGTGTTCCTATATGCAACGAATGTGGAGTTGCGGCTAACTCGACTTTAAAAATAAAACCTATGAGTTAACCCAAACGCTCCTTAGTTTAATTTTGCTCAACCAAACATGTCGAAAAATACATATGAATGGTATGTTAAATTTTGTTCATGAGATCATTATACATGTATGCAAAAACATTTTTAGGATGTATTAACAATGCATAAAAGCATTTTTATGGAGTTCCTAACGTGAGTGATTTTGAAATAAAATTAGGGTTTTATGTTCAAAAATAATTTATGACAACCACACTTCAATCTTGCAAATCCTATGTTTACGGGAAGCATATTAGTTATACATTATGTTATTATAGTCCTAACTGAACACAAACACAAGAAAAATGAAAATCCCCAATTTTGAATTTTTGTTCAATATGAACCCTAAACACAAATTAGAAAAAAAATAAAGAAACTAACTTATAATTGATGATCTTTATAGTGTTAGGAATGATTATTAGTGTTGATTTGATCTTCAATTAGTGTTTTAGTGGTTGATTTTAAGGTTTTGGTGGTTTTGGTTCGTGGTTCGTCAATGGTGTATTTAGAGGGGGTGTTTGTTTTTGTGTTTTACAAAAAATAGGGTGACAAACTTTTGGTCTCGTCTAGTGGCAGTCCAATATCGATATGGGGGCCACCTGATTTAATTAGGGAGCCGCCCTAGATATGGGGGCCGCCCTCAGCAAAGGGTTTTGGACTCGATTTTTGACAAAAAAAATTTACGGAAGGAGTGACGTTTTAATTTGCATTTCACGAATTAAAAATGCTTAAACTACTTTGGACGAAGTATTTAAGTTGTCATGACACAGAGTGGAACACGGACTAGAATCGAGACAGAAGAAAAGAGAAACTATTTATGAAATGTTGGTATTCCATCATTCCTAAACAGCCGTAGATAGTTAAACGATTCAAGTTAAGGGTTTTATAAGAAGTGTTGGCGATGTTGTCAACGGACGACACTTTTTCGATAGAGATATGTCCTTTTTGGACATTATCACGAAGAAAGTGGTGACGAATTTTGATGTGTTTGGTTCGAGAGTGTTACACCGGGTTTTGGCAAAGGTCAATCGCGCCTTTATTGTTGCACATGATCGGGACGTCGTCTAGTCGAACATCGTAGTCGATAAGAGCTTGTTTCATCTATAGTGCTTGTTGACATGCCTTTCTTGCGGCTATGTATTCGGCTTCGGTAGTGGATATAGCAAGAGCGGTTTGTTTCTTCGAGAACCAAGATTTCAAACAACATCCCACGAACGTACAAATACCGCTTAGTGCTCAATCCTGACCAAAAATCTTGACTCATGATTGATAGTCGGCATGTACTACAGTTTCTATGCCGTTCCCCTTAGGATATCATAATTCTGAATTGCTTAGTGCCCTTAATGTATAAAGATACAGCTTAACCGAATCAGATGAGAGTGGTTTTGGGAGCCTCTTGAAAGCATGCAAAAAGGAAGACACAAACATGATACTGGCTACTTGCGTTAGGTATAGTAAAACTAACTATCAGCCTCGATACTTGTTAACTATCTACCAACTCACACACATCATCTTTCATGATTTAGTATCCCAAGGCCATGAGGGGTATTTCAATGGTTTAATAATCTCTAAGCCAAAATTCTTAAGAATTTCTTTAATATAATTTATTATTGAATTAAAGAAGGATACCAATCTTCCATTTGTTTTAATTTAATCTAATTAAGGTAAGAGGTTAAGTTCACCCACCATGCTCATCTCGCACTCGTCATGCATAATTTTGGCAAATTCATCACACATGTCTTGAAAAGTCTGTTGGGATTCTTGATTTGATGAGACAAAATAAATAAAAGAATGAAACAAAAGGATTAGAATCATCATTAAAGAATTATACAAGATAGTAGAGAATTATTAAAGATTTAGTTAAAGATATCAAAATATGAAGATTCTGGAAGATCTCCTTAAGAAGATAAAGATAACAGAAGATATGAAGATATTCCTTACATGTTTAAAAGATTTACTTGTTTATATCGTTATGTTAACTTCCTTTGTAATTTATGATCTCTCTATATAAAGAGATCATAGATACATAGTTTTAGTGTGTCAAAAAGTGTGTGTGTGCACCAAAGGTGTAAAACGTGTGTGTATGGGTTTACACATCCCACTGGAATATGTAGATGCTAGCATATGTTTCAGCCTCAAGGTCATTACTTTGATCCTGTTGATGTAACTCTCTTACCATTGATCAGGTAAGATTGGGGCTTGTAGTAGTCATTGTATAAGTGAAGTATAGATGAAACGATGTTATCAATACTAAAGAATGTTCTTAATTGTTTTATTCCGGCTGTTCATTCTATTGTTATTTGTTATTAGTTTAATCCTAGAAAAATTATCAAACAATCTGAGCTTACAACGATTCTTTAATCTTCACAATTGGTATCAAAGCCATGTGGCTCGTGATATCTAGGATTATAAGGTTGTTTTGATGTCGAATCTATGAAGGAAGAGTGGTCATGTTTTCTATTTTTGGTGTTTGGTTCAATTCGTTGCAATTAGGGTATTCGCAAACCCTAATTTAATAAAAATAGGAATGGTGATCATTAATGTTTCTACTAGCTTTGGTGAGTTGATCGTTGATTCTAAGAACCCTAGTAGGGATGCATAACACACGACATCAAGATGATTGCTTTTTGAAGAGTTGTTGTTGATTGGTTCGTGGATAGAAAAAGAAGCAACAACATAAGAATCAATCTACAAACCCTAAAACCCTAAAATCTCATGATTTTAAAATTGTTTCCAAAACACTAAGTGTCAAACTTTGAAGATCAATAGATCTTGGACAGAAGTGTTTGGCGTTCAAGTTATAGCAGGAATAGTGTTTACTGGTTATCAAGGTTAACAACAATTGTGTTTCCAAATATCTTTTGCTGCTGTATAACATGATAATTGAACTTCATGATTACAGAGATTTGATTTACAACTAACAAGAATAGCTGAAGTAAAAAAAAAAACAGTCGGTATTGGAAGGATAAGGTTACTATATTTTAACTGAAACCACAAAACATTCGTTCAGAATTGCTTAATTTTTTAAGAATATCAAGTACTTTAGAATGGTTTATTGATTGTTCATGCTTGGTTATGGTACTGTTGCGTGAGTTTATGATAGTAGGGATGACCAAAACCCGAAATTCATTATTAGGGTTGTGATGTTATGTAATGAATTACGTAATGTTTTTGATGATCGTCATTGGGACGAGTTGGGCTCTAATTTTATAACAAGAGTAATATGTTAGGTTTGGCTGAATGAACACGATGTAGAATGATCATGATACAAAAAATGAGTGCGTGTGTTGAAAAGGTATCTGGTTGTAAATGGTACTTTTTAATGTGGACGCATAGCTGCTTACGAAAGTGTAGAGTTCATTATTACTAGAAACAATATTAACTTATAATCTGCCAAGCATTTAAGTTAGTACTGGCTACTTAAATGTTACAACTACCAAAACAACCAAAGGAAAGTTTTCTGTTTGTCGTGTTATTATTAATACTGCTCGCTTCTTGTAAGAACTCATTGTATAAGTTTGAACAAATAGTTTTTTATTATACTCTTGTATACTACAGTCCATGAGAATGAGATTTATGACAGATTACAACATTTAGTAACAAATAATGTGTCACAAAAAAGAATGGAGCATTTGACCCTCTAAGGTATAGTTGACTCGGTATTGACTATAGAACTCGAGAATAAAACGTGGACAGATTTGTTCATTGGTTTTAAGAAGACAATCAAACCCAATATGACTAAACATGGACTCAACATAGACTAAATCATCAAAGTCTTGAAAAACTACCCGACACTCATGAATGCAACAAATTTCAAGATTTATAAGCATTTCTATTAATGGTGAGGTGTATTCATGTAAAATTATTGGAATGTAGCTTTTTGTGTTTTGGTGATCTTCGGCAGTTTTACGCGGCATTGTCACCTATATCAAAATATTGTTCAATATATTATTATTGTGTGCTCGTAATGTTAATTATGTACTCTTGCCTAGTGTGTGCCTATATGTAACAAAAATAGAGTAACGATCAACTTGACTCTAAAACAAAACCTAAAAGTTAACCCAAACGCTCCTTATTTAAATTTTGCTCATCCAAACATGTCGAAAAATACATATTATCGAATTTTGTTCATGAGATCATTATGAATGTATGCAAAAACCTTTTTAGGATGTATTAACAATGCAACAAAACAATTTTATGGTGTTCCTAACGTGAGTGATTTTGAAATAAAATTAGGCTTTTTATGCGAAAACAATTTTTGACAAACACACTTCAATTATGCGAATCTTATGTCTATGGGAAGCATATTAGTTATACATTATGTTATTATAGTCCTAATTGTACATAAACATAAGAAATATGAAAATCCCCAATTTTTAATTTTTGTTCAATATGAACCCTAAACACAAATTAGAAATAAAATATATGAAATGACTTAGAATTGATGATCTTTGTGATGTTAGGAATGATTATTTGTGTGGATTTGATCTTCAGTTAGTGTTTTAGTGGTTGATTTTAAGGTTTGGATGGTTTTTGGGTTGTTTCATCGCACTAGTTGGAGAAGAAGGGAGTGTTTGTTTTTGTGTTTTACAAGAATGAGGGTAACAGACATTTTAGTCCCGACTGGTGGTGGTCCCATATTAATAAGGGGGCCGCCCAATTTAATTAGGGGGCCGCCCATGATATAGGGGCCGCCTCCAGTGGAGGTGTTTTGAACTTGATTTTTGACTAAAATTTTTACTAAAGGAGTGATGTTTTAATTTGCATTTCGCGAATTAAAAATGCTTAAAGTACTTTGAACGAAGTATTTAAGTTGTTACGATACGGAGTGGAACACGGACTAGAATCGAGATAGAAGAAAAAGAGGACGATTTATGGAATGTGTTCCATCATTCCTAAACCAAGATGTAGATAGTTAAACGATTCACGTTTAAGGGGTTTAGTGAGAATGTCGGCGATATTGTCGACGGACGGCACTTTTTTGATAGAGATATGTCCTTTCTAGACATTATCACGAAGAAAGTGGTGACGTATTTCGATGTGTTTAATTCAAGAGTGTTGCACCGGGTTTTTGCTAAGGTCAATCGTGCCTTTATTGTCGCACATGATTGGGACGTCGTCGAGTCGAATGTCGTAGTAGATAAGAGCTTGTTTCATCCATAGTGCTTGTTGACATGCCTTTCCGGCGCTTACGTATTCGGTTTCGGTAGTGGATATAGCAAGAGCGGTTTGTTTCTTCGAGAACCAAGATGTTAAACAACATCCCACGAACGTAAAAATACCGCTAGTGATTTTTCTGTCCACATAATCTCCCGCATGATCAGAGTCGGCATATACTACAGTTTCTACGCGGTCCCCTTATGATACCATAATCCTAAGTGCGTAGTGCCTTTAATGTATCGGAAGATACGCTTAACCGCTTCAAGATGAGAGGTTTTGGGAGCCTCTTGGAAGCGATCACAAAGGCAGACACTAAACATGATACCGGGCTTACTTGCCGTTAGGTAAAGTAAACTACATATCATGCCTCGATACTTGGTACTATCTACCGACTCATATTCTTTGTTTTTTGTGAGTTTAGTATCCTAGGACATGGGGGTTTTCATTGGTTTAGAATCTTCTAAGCTAAATTTCATAAGCAATTCTTTAATATATTTAGATTGATTAAAGAAGATACCGTCTTCCATTTGTTTTATTTCTAATCCAAGGAAGAAGTTAATTTAACCCATCATGCTCATCTCGAACTCGTCATGCATGATTTTGGCAAATTCATCACACATGTCATGAAAAATTAAACTGAATATAATGTCATCGACATATATTTGAACGATTATGAGATTTGAACTTTTGTTATTAGTAAAAAGAGTGTTATCTACCATTCTTATTTTGTACTCATGTTTAATAAGAAAAGCTTTTAATCTATCATACCAAGCTTTGGGTGCTTGTTTAAGACCATATAAAGCTTTCTTTAGTTAATAAACATGATCCAGTTTTTCAAAGTCAATGAATCCTGGAGGTTGTGCCACGTATACCTCTTTATTCATAAAACCGTTTAGGAATGCACTTTTTACATCCATCTGGAATAGCTTAAAATAAAAAGCACAAACATAAGCTAATAGTATTGTAATAGACTCAAGTCTAGCAACTAGGGCATAAGTTTCATCATAATTGATGCCCTCTTATTGATTATAGCCTTGAGCAGCTAACCTAGCCTTATTTCGAGAGACAACAATGTTCTCGTCTAACTTATTTCTAAACACCCACTTAGTTCCTATGAATGTCATATTCTTAGGTTGTGGTACTAACTCCCAAGTTACTTTGGTTTTGGGCTTGTGACCTAAGAGTTCTTTGGTTAAGGTTTCCTATGACATTTTCTAATGGGTGGTTCCTAGATTCCTTAATATTGACTACTTCGTCAATTTCTAAAGTTCCATCCTCAATGTCATTTTCTAAGTTCTTCTTTTTGGTTAAGGTTTTCCTATGACATTCTAATGGATGGTTCCTAGATTCCTTAATATTGACTACATTCGTCAATTTCTAAGTCCCTACACCTCATGTCATTTTCTAAGTTCATCTTTTTTGGTAATCTTAAAGCGTTCTTCTTCATCGAAGTCATCATCACACGCAAGTGTGAGCGAGATACATAGAGGGTGGAGCAGGAGATTTTCATTGAATGTCACGTTGAGTGGTTATTCGATTTTTATGGTGTGTTTATTAAGGATGATGTAGGCTTTACTATTTTGGGAGTAACCTAAAAAAGACACCTTCATATGACTTTGGGTTAATACACAAATATGTTACTAAAGTTTACCAAAATGTTCACCTAAGTTACTAAAGTTTTTTTCATTACAAATAGGTTACTCAAGTATACAGATTTATCGTTTGGGTTACTGAACGTTTAAAATAGTTACAAAGAGGTTACTCAAGTATACGGATTTATTTTTTGGGTTACTGAACCTTTACAAAGAGGCTTATTATTTGGCTTATTTACCCTTAAAAAAATTCACCTGTATACTTGAGTAACCTTTTTGTAACCAAAAAAACTTTAGTAACTTAGGTGAACATTTGAGAAAACTTTAGTAACATTTTTGTGTATTAACCCTTTATTTTTCGTGTGTAATGGAGTGATAAGGAGGTAAATAAAATGTAATGTTGTATCTTAAGTGTTTACAAATTAATTTGATTAATGTTTTAGGTTTAAAACGGATAAAAACAAAGAAACGGGTCACGGTTTAGAAACTAGCTCGGGTTAGGGTTTCTAGTTTTAATTTCTTGTAAATTCATGAAATGAGAAGGTAAATGGAATGTAAATGTAGTGTATTGCTTGCTTGTAACTTGTACTTAATGGGTTATACAAGATTCCTTAGGAAAACAGAGGTAAAATGGCTATTTTAAATATCGTGCATTAATGACTTGTACATTCATCTTGAATGTTTACATTACCCAAAATTAGGGTTTAGGCATAAACATTAACGGTTTATGTTCATTTGATTATATTGTCGTGAAAACTTTATTAAATAGATAGCGTACATATTATAGAGGATAATAGATTATTGACTTGACATGTTATGATGTTTGCTTGATGTAAACATAGATAGAAATAGGCATAGGTCGTTGCGTGAGCTCGTTTACTTTAGAAATGTAAACTACGATACGTAATGGAATGGAATGAAACGAAAATTTTATTCCCATGAAGAAGTAGTACTTAACATAGTAAGTAGATATTACATTGATGAAATACTGGAAAATTACGGGTTGTTATATAATCAGACTCTATGAAATTATACGGAAGAGGTTGGAATTACTCATCATACGTCCACTGCACGTACTCCATAACAAAACGGTGTAATTGAAAGGCGTAAGCGCACGTTGGTAAAGACTGCAAGGACCCTGCTTATTTTCTCTAAATCTTCGCTATTTTTATGGGCTGAAGCTATTGCTACTGCATGTTATACTTAAAATCGCTCCCTTTTCCATACCTATTACATCAAGACTCCATATGAACTGCTCAGAGATCGCAAACCAGAACTCATGTATCTTTACGTTTTTTCCAACAAATGATTTTGAGGATCTTGGGAAACTTCAGTCAAAAGCAGATATTGGAATCTTTATCGGTTATTCACCATCCAAAAAGGCGTACCGGATATACAACAAAAGGACCAGACAAATAATGGAAACAATGAACGTACAATTTGATGAACTTACTCAAATGGCTTTTGAACAACTCGGTTCAGGACCAGATCTTCATGGGTTGACTTCTGGACACATTAGTTCAGGACTCGTGCTAAACTAGGTTGCTTCAACATCAGCTAAACCTCCTACAAAGAATGTCTGGGATTTTTTGTTTCAACCGATGTTCGATGAATACTTCAAATCTCCAAGTGATGTATCTACCCCCATTTCCGCTGCAACTCTACTTCCATCAAATACAGTCGGAGCATCTTCCTCTACTACCGTTGATCAATAAGCTCTCTCTCTAAATAATTCACCAAACATTAAAGCAACAAACTCACCGATCAATTCTACAAATGTTGAACCAAATGAAGATGTTGCAGAGTTTGACAGTGACACATTTACCAATCCATTTGCTCCTCCAGACACCAGCTCAGCTAAGTCATCTTCGAGGATTGTAGACATTTCAAACATGCACACTTTCCAACAACCTCCAATTTACACAAAAAGATGGACAAAAGATCATCCGTTCAAAACAATCATCGGCGATCTATCAAAACGTGTTTCTACAAGACGTCAACTCTCTACCGATACTTTATGGTGTTATTTCCACGCTTTCTTAGCTAAAGAAGAGCCGAATAATTATAAAGAAGCTATGGAAGAATCCTACTAGATCGAAGCCATGCAAGAGAAAATCTATGAATTTGAGCGGCTTGAAGTATGGGAGTTAGTACCAAGACCAGACAGAGCTATGATCATCAGTCTAAAGTGAATCTTTAAAGTGAAACTTGATGAATATGGCAATGTGCTAAAAAATAAGGCTCGGTTAGCTGCAAAAGGTTATCATTAGGAAGAGGGGATCGACTTTGAAGAATTGTTTACACTTGTCGCTCGCACTAAAGCTATCAGAATACTCTTAGCATACGCTACACACAAGAATATGGTAGTATTTTAGATGGATGTGAAGACGGCATTTCTGAATGGGATTTTAAAGGAAGAGGTGTACATAAGTCAACTAGAAGGGTTTGTTAATCAAGATCATCTGAATTATGTATTTCGATAAAAGAAAGCACTTTATGGTTTGAAACAAGCTCCTCGCTCATGGTACGACCTGCTCTCTAAATTCCTTCTCAGCCAGAAATTTGTCAAAGGTATAGTTGATCTGACATTGTTTACTCGAAAGGAAGGAAATGATCTCATTCTGGTACAAATCTATCTTGACGACATAATTTTTGCTTCCACTAATCCAATCTTTTGTGATAAATTTGCAAAATTAATGAGCGAACGTTTTAAGATGTCAATGATGGGACAAATATCATTTTTTCTTAGACTTTAAATTTCTCAAAGTCCTAGAGGCATCTTTATTAATCAATCTAAATATGCTCTTGAAATGCTCAAAAAGTATGGTTTGGACCAATGTGATGCTATTGACATCCCCATGGTAGGACAGTCAAAACTGGATGAGGATCCAAACGGGACTCTAGTTGACCTTACTAGTTATCGAGGAATGGTCGAATCCCTAATGTATCACACAGCCAGTTGCCCTGACCTAGTGTTTGTCGTCTGCATGTGTGCCCGGTACCAGGAAAAGCCTACCGAAAAGCACTTAATTGCGGTAAAACCGCTCTCAAGGTACCTAAAAGGAACCATTAATATGGGTCTGAGGTATTTGAAGGACACCGGTTTTAATCTTACAGCTTTTTTAGATGCTGACCATGCAGGTTGCCAAGATTCAAGGAAAAGTACATCGGATAGTGCATAATTTTTAGGTGAAAAGCTTCTTAGCTGGTCATCTAGGAAACAAAAGTGTACTGCAATATCAACAAATGAAGCATAATATATCTCCTTGTCCGGTTGCTGTGCTCAAATCCTCTGGATGTGTTCCCAGTTAACTGACTATGGATTTAACTTCTACAAGAATCCATTATACTCGAACTCAAAAAGTGCCATTGCTTTATCTTGCAACACACTGCAACACTCCAGGACGAAACACATCGCAGTTCGCTACCACTTTATTAAAGAGCAAGTTGAAAACAAGGTTGTTGAGCTCTACTTTGTTAAGACCGATTATCAGCTGTCAGATATCTTCACTAAAGCACTCACAAGAGAACGCTTTTAATTTTTGATCAACCACCTCTGTATGCAAAGCATCACATCGGAAGAGCTGAAACGTCTTGCAGAGTCAGACGAAGAGTAATTCTGATTACTACTTCATGTATCCTTTGTACTATAGGTAGAATAGTTTATAAAATCAAAAACAACAAAATATTTTCCATTTTTCATATAAAATTTTCAAAAACAAAATATAAAATCAGAAAATTTCAAAAACCATAAAAATATCTTCTCGACATGTCTTTTAGAATCGATAATATCTACGACCTTAGAAATGTCATTCAATAATGACACGGGATTGTAGATAAAGTTCGACT
>BQNB010102984.1:0-24127 GCA_026074375.1 Tanacetum coccineum | reverse complement strand
TAATTTCAGTCTTATAAATTTAAAGCTTTTGAAACAAATCAAAGTTTTTGGCGTCGTTGCCGGGGATTTTAAAGCTGTTCTGTAATCAATTTTAAAAGTAAATTTTAACCACTTTCTTTCTTAAAATTGCCGTACAGTTTTCTGGCAAACTGAACCATATAACCCCCTTGGATACATACACGTGCTTCCAACTCTGAACTTTTTGAACCACTTCCTGAACCAGAACGTACCCTGAATCGAAGACTTCCACGACGAAATAGGAGAGTTCCATTCGAACAAAGTAACGAACCACCTGCACAACCAAAAGTAGTTTACGCTCCAATCCTTAACATCAACTATTTACGTTACTTTCTTGATATCCTTGAAAATTACAATCCAATGGATGATGAACCAATATGGGCTGCCAACCGTGTTGTCGATCCGACTCCTGGTTCCGCAATCACCATTCTTGAAACCAAAAACAAATTCGCCATTAAAAGGTAACCACTTGACTCTCATCAAACGAAACCAGTTTGATTGTAGAATTAAAACCGATCAGAACAAACACATTCACAAATTCCTCAGAATATGTGATATGTTAAAATACAAAAACACCGAAAATGAAGCCGTCCGCCTGATGATGTTTCCCCTATCACTCATGGGTGAAGCAAAGACATGGCTGGATGACATCAATGAAGGAACTACCGAAATGTGGGATGAACTTTGAACCGCTTTCATTAGCAAATTCTTTCTCCCGACTCTTTTCGATCGACTCCTCGGAGAAATTCGAGCTTTTTCTCAACATGAAAATGAAACCTTAACCAAAGCTTGGCTCCATATGAAAGAAATGCTCAGAAATTGCCATGGTCACAGTCTATCCAAAGGCGATATCATAAAAATACTTTACCACGGTCTCACCAAAATAACCCAATAAGTCCTAAATGCCGCAGCAGGTGATATTTTCCTCTATAAAACGCCAAACCAAGCTTATCAACTTCTCGAAGACAAAGTCTTACTCAAACTCGACTGGGCTAAAAACCAAAAATCTAAACCATCTCTTAAAAAAACCGTTGCTTTCGCTGATGAAGGTAGCAGTAATTCTGACACAGATAAAATTATTACCCAAATGGATGCCATGCCATGAAAATGGATGCTCAGTACAAAGAACTCAACTTTCGTTCAAAACAACCAAACCCCAATCATAACGGTGATGACACACCTATGTCCCGTGAAGAAGAAGCCAAATTCATGCAAACCTTCCGTCGTACTCATTTTTACAATGATTACCGAGATCGTAACTCAAATCACGATAATTGGCGTTCAAGCGGAAGAAACGATTACAATCGAGATAATTATCAATCTAATTCTGATGATAAACCCGACCTTTAAAAATAATTAAGTGATTTCATAAAAGCTCAACACTCAACCAATTCTTTTATCAAAAATACTTTTATGGATCTAAAAACCAAACTCGAAACAACAACAAAAAATCATCAAGCATCGATCCAAAATCTCGAAGATAAATTCGACAGATTTGCTGACAAGCAATCTGGTCGACCTTCTTGATCTCTTCCTAGTAACACTCAACCTAACCCAAAAGGTAGCTCATCCAAACCTTATCAACCACTGCAAGCTCAAAACGAGCAGGTAAATGCCGTATTTACGCGGAGTGGTAAATCCTACGATCCACCTATTAACCCAAATGATCAACCCAATGACTTCGAAACTCCTATCAACTTTGATAGCGATGATGAAGATGAAGAACCTACACCACAACCCAAACCTAAAGATCCAAATCCAGTCAAAGATAACCCAACACCTAAACCATATAAACCGAAGATCCCGTATCCTCAACGCCTCAGAAAAGAGAAAATGGAAGCTCAATATGGAAAATTCCTCGACATGATACGAGCCTTTCGAATCAATGTACCTCTTGTCGATGTGTTAGCAGGAATGCCGAACTATGGAAAATTTCTTAAGGAACTCGTTAGCAATAAACACAAGCTTGAACAAATTGTAGCCGCTTTCCTGAGCGATGAAAGTTCTGCTTTAATCTAAAACAAAGTTCCACCAAAACTAGGAGACCCTGAAAGTTTTCTCATTCCATGTAATTTCAACAAAGCTTTCTCATGTGATGCTTTAGCCGATCTTGGTGCTAGCATTAATCTCATACCATACTCTCTATATGCTAAATTATTTCTTGAAACTCTAAAACCCACTAAAATAAGCGTAAGATTAGCTGATAGATCATTCCAATACCCTGTTGGAATAGCTGAAAATATGCTCGTTGAAGTTAGTAAATTCACCTTCCCCGTAGATTTTGTTATTCTTGAAATGGAAGAAGACAGTAAAGTTTTTCTAATCTTAGGGAGACCTTTTCTACATAATGCCGATGCAGTAATTCGAGTTAAACAGAAAAAAACTCAATCTTGTAGTTGGTCCCGAACGTATGACTTTTCATATCGATTACGCAATGAAATACTCTTATTCAAACAATGATACATGTTTCAGTATTGATGTTATCGATAAAATCTTAGAAGAAGATTTTGATGCTCTTCTCGATGATGGTAGTAAAATCCTTTACTCAATCGAAGGAACCATCCTCGAAGAAAAACTCTGCTGAATTCAATGAATTCATAGCAATGACCGCCGAAGAAAACTCTAAATCCGAATCCGACACCGAAGAACCGCCATTCAAAAAATTACCTTTTAACACCGATTATAAGATCAAGACATCTCTTGAAAAACCTCATACGGATCTTGAACTCAAACCTCTTCCTGATAACCTAGAATATGCATTCTTAGAAGAACCCTTTTTTCTTCCTGTAATCATATCATCTCAGCTTTCTGAAGAAAACAAAAACAAACTTGTTTTTGTCCTTAAAAGATACAAGAAAGCCTTTGCTTAGAAAACAACAGACATTCATGGAATCTGTCAGTCTTTTTGTAAACATAAAATTCAACTTCTAGAAGATAAAAAACCCGTTGTTAAAAAACAAAGACGATTAAACCCGAATATGAAAGAAGTTGTTAAAAAATAAATAGTCAAACTGCTCGACATCGGTATTATTTATCCAATAGCCGATAGCCCTTGGGTAAGTCTCATTCATTATGTGCCCAAAAAAGGTGGTATCACAGTTGTTACCAACAAAAAAGATGAACTTGTCCCAACAAGAACTATTACAGGTTGGCGAGTATGCATCGACTATCGTAAACTCAATGAAGCAACCTCAAAGGACCATTTTCCTTTGCCATTCATGGATCAAATGTTAGAAAGACTTGCAGGAAATAAATACTCCTATTTCCTCGATGGTTTTTCCAGATACTTTCAAATATCAATCGATCCTATGGATCAAGAAAAAACAACATTCACATGCCCCTTCGGAACATACGCTTATAGGCGAATGGCTTTCTGTTTATGTAATTCTCCCGCTACTTTCCAAAGGTGCATGTTAGCTATCTTTCATGATATGATTGAAGAATCTGTCGAAGTATTCATGGACGACTTCTTCGTCTTTGGAAACTCCTTCGATCATTGCCTTAAAAACCTCGATAAATGCTCCAATGTTGCAAGGATGCAAATCTTGTCCTTAATTAGGAAAAATGTCACTTTATGGTTAAAGAAGGAATTGTGCTTGGACACAAAGTGTCTGGTACATGCCTTGAAGTTGACAAAGCCAAAATCGACGTAATCTTTAAACTTCCACCCCCTACTAATGTCAAAGGCATTAGAAGTTTCTTAGGACATGCCAGTTTCTACTAACGTTTCATTAAAGACTTCTCAAAAATTGCTCGTCCTCTAACTAAGTTGCTTGAAAAAAGATACTCCATTCGAATTTAATGACGAATGTCACAAAGCATTCAATTCAATAAAAGAAAAACTCACATGTACTCCTGTGATCGTGAGCCCAAACTGGAATCTTCCATTTGAGCTTATGTATGATGCAAGCGATTTCGTAGTTGGAGCAGTCTTAGGTCAAAAAGATGGAAAACACTTTCACCCCATCTATTTTGCAAGCAAAACCCTCAATGCAGCTCAGCAAAAGTATACGGTTACTGAAAAAGAACTAATGGTTGTAGTCTTTGCATTTGACAAATTCCGACCTTATCTGATATTATCTAAAACGATTGTCCACACCGATCACTCAGCTCTAAGACACCTATTTAAAAAGCAAGATGCTAAGCCACGTCTTATACGTTGGATTCTACTCTTACAAGAATTTGATATAGAAATTAAAGATAAGAAAGGTACAGAAAATGTTGCCGCCGACCACTTATCTCGGATTGAAAATGATGAGACGAGTGATGACAGTGATGTCGATGATAACTTTCCTGGAGAAACTCTTATGAAAATAACCACTAATGACACACCATGGTTCACAGACTTTGCAAACTATTTGGTGGGTGATGTTATACCTAATGGGATGACGTACCAACAAAAGAAAAAGTTCTTCTCCGACCTCAAAAACTACTTTTGGGAAGACCCTTACCTTTTCAAAGTATGTTCAGACGGTATGATTAGACGCTGTGTCTCAAGACCAGAAACTCAAACCATTCTAGATCAATGTCACCATAGACCAACCGGTGGACATTATGGACCAAACACAACATCTAAAAAAGTCTTAGACTCAGGCTTTTACTGGCCAACAATCATCAAAGAAGCTCATACTCTTGTTTGCCTTTGCGAAGCATGTCAAAAAACAAGAAATATATCCAAGCGTGATGAAATGCCCTTAAACAACATTTAAGTATGCGAAATTTTTGACATATGGGGTATTGACTTTATGGGACCATTCCCGAAATCATATAAATTCGAACACATCTTAGTCGTTATAGATTATGTATCCAAATGGGCCGAAGCTCAAGCTTTACCAACCAACGATGCCAGAGTTGTTATTTCATTCCTGAAAAACTCTACTGCTGTTTTGGAATGCCCAAAGCTCTTATAAGCGACCGAGGAACTCATTTCTGCAATAAGATAATGGAAAACCCATCAAAAGAAGATATAGAGTTAACCACTATTTCTCCACATACTATCACCCTCAAACGAATGGTCAAGTTGAAAACACAAACAAAGCTCTTAGAAGAATCCTTGAAAAAACTATAAAAGATAATCCAGCTATCTGGTCAAAAAAACTTGATGATGCTCTGTGGGCCTTTAGAACAGCTTACAAAACACCAACCGAAACCACACCATACAAACTCGTATACGGAAAAAAATGTCATTTACCCTTTGAAATAGAACAACGAGCATACTAGGCCCTTAAAAACTATAATCCTGATCTCATCGCTGCTGGTGAGAAAAGAATGTTCCAGTTGTATGAGTTAGACGAATTTCGCCATCAAGCTTATGAAAACTCTCATCTATATAAGGCAAGAACCAAAGTCTGGCACGACAGAAAACTAAAAATGAGAAAAGAGTTCAAACACGGAAATAAAGTGCTGCTATTTCATTCTAAGTACAAATTTAAATAGCCAAAACTCAGATCTCGATGGCTTGGACCATATGTAGTAAAACACCAATATCCATCTAGATATGTTGAACTATATGGAAAAGATGGCAAGACCTTCATTGTTAATGGTCATCGACTCAAACTCTACCACGAAGAAGATAATGACCCAAGGGAAGAACTCGCTTCTTCTTTCCCAAAGAATGAAACCAAGAAGTACGAGTCTAGCTAATGACATTCTGGAAAAAATTAAGCGCTTCTCGGGAGGCACCCCGTGCTTTAACTTAAGTGTGGAGGAGTCCCTTCTCCTCTGTTTTATTTTCTAAAAAACAAACAAAAATATTTTCTTTTTGTGTGTTTTTTTTGTGTTTACTCTTATGCAGTTAACATAGAATAAACCTGGAAAATTATGGCGTTTGCTCAATGACAAGCTTTCTCAAGCTATATATCTCTATGCCTCGGGAAGTACCGTTTTCCCTTAATTTTTCCTATTTTCTATATTTATCAGTTCTCACATTGAGGGCAATGTTCAACTTAAGTGTGGAGGAGAGCCAAATAGGCAAAATTAAAATTAATCTTATCCCTCTATGTTTGCCTTATAATTTAGCTAAAATTTTCAACAGATATTTTATGAAAAATCTTTAAAAACTTATATATATGCTTTTCTCTTCTAAAAAATGTATACTCTTAGTAAGGCAAATCCAACCGGATTGACATTATAACTAGCACAAAACCAATCCACTAAATTGTGAGAATTAAACCTTAAAGAATTCAGGTATCCACCTTTGATACCTAAGATAATTTTTACCTTTAGCTTGTTCGAGTTAAGGTTTGAATGCAATTGCAAGTGTCTCATCCGTCGTTACGGCTGTGTATTTGTAATTTGTCGCCTTTTCTAGAGCATTGGTATTGGTTGAAAATTATGTGAGTGTGCCGGTAATTTAGTAGCTTTAGAACTTGTGCTTGATTATCATTTACACTAACTACAGTGAGGTTAATTTATAGACAAAATCGTATGATAAGAGGTGAAATAAATCTTGTGTAACTCCTGTATCTGCAAGCACTCCCTTTTAGTGCTAATCTACTAAAGTATCCAAAGTTGAAGAAAAATGATTTGTGCCAGCCTTAGTTTCTGCGAATTTGGTGTCAAAAAAAGTTCAAAGTATAAGGCTTAAGTTTGGCACATGGAATCGATACATGTTATTCACCCTCATCAGCATCACGTTTTGCCTCTTTGAGATTTTTGTCTAGGTGCTCACGCCGCAACAGGCATGTTTATGTGTCTCGTACAAGCCTATGGTAGCTATCTAGATTATGTCTGTGCAATTGAGTGACTTCACAATATAAACCCTATCTGAGTGCTGATAAAATATAAAGAACAAACACATTCCCCATGTGAGGTGCTCTGTTACATGTCTATGCCTGGAAAGTTACAAAAACTGTAAACACTTGTTAAATTTAAAATTTTCTCCACGTCGTTTTATCACTGTTCTTATATATATCTTGTGCTGTTGATCTTGAAGTAACACGCCCCGGATCCTTATTTCGCTGCAACCCATTTTGGGGGTGTTACAATTACTACAAGCTATTGAGAAGAGATTTGGAGGGAATGCTGCAACTAAAAAGACAGAGGAATCTTCTCAAGCAGCAGTATGAAAATTTTACTGCATCTAGCTTAGAGGTGGTAGATCAAACCTTTGATAGACTTCAAAAGCTTTTCAGTCAGTTAAAGATTCATGATGAGAGTATCTCACAAGAAGATGTGAATCAGAAGTTCTTAAGAAGTCTGTCACCCAAATGGAACACACATACCATTGTGTGGAGGAACAAGCCTGATATTGATACATTAAGCTTGGATGATCTTTACAACAACCTAAAGATCTATGAACCAGAGGTCAAAGGGACATCAAGCTCAAGCACAAACACACAAAACGTAGCCTTTGTGTCCTCAAACAGCACCAACAATACAAATGGAGCAGTTAATACTGCTCATGGTGCTACAACTACTAGCACTCAAGTTACTGCTGTTAATTCAACAACAATTGATGTTAGGAACACAAAAGTGTCGGTCGCTTCCATAGATAACAGTCATTAGCTCGTTAAGTAATTTTTGGAAACTTACATAGTTAGTTTGCTAAGGCCCATGGATAAACCCATGCTAGCCCAAGCCCACGTGCCATGTATAGGTATTTATACACCTCTCCATGCCTTGGAGAGGTGGTTGGTTGTTCATTTTCACACATAATATTACAAGTTTACTTTCCCTCTCTAAGTGTTCGTCCAACCCTCTTTCTCTCACTAAAACAACTTTCCTCATCTTTCCATGTATGTTATATGATTATTCTTCAATTGGTAGCAAGAGCCATGGAGTGGTGTGCTTAGTTATTGTGTTTGTTTTTGGTTTATGAGTTTTCCTTTAAAAAACGCATATTTTCTTTGATTTTTTTCTTGTTTTCTAAGCTTAAACTACACACTAAAAGATCATCTACATATGTAGCTTTGATCTAGTATCTTTGTATATAGTTGTGTATGCTTAGATTCATAGAAAAATCTCTTAGTTTTGTGTCTTCTGTGTTCATTAGCTTTATAAAGGTCAAAATCTTGATTTTAATTTTTTTGGCTTAAAAACCTTAAAGTTGTTATTTTTCTTGTCTCTATAGTTTTAAAAATGTGGGTTTTGAGTTCGAACCGATCTAGTTTTTTATTGTTCAAACCGATCTAGTTTTTAGTGTGTAAACCAAACTAGTTTTAGTGTGTAAACCGATCTAGAAGATTTCAGTTTGAACCGATCTAGTAACTTTTTAGTTGAAGCCGATCTAGTAATTTTTTAGTTCAAACCGATCTAAAAATTTCAGTGTAAACTGATAGAGTAGATTTCAGTTTGAACCGATTTAGTAACTTTTTAGTTGAAGCCGATCTAGTAATTTTTTAGTTCAAACGGATCTAAAAATTTCAGTGTAAACCGATCTAGTAGTTTGAACCGATCTAGTTTACTCAGTTGAAACCGAACTAGTTTTCCACAGTGAAGACCGATCTAGTTTACTCAGTTGGAACCGAACTAGTTTTCCACAATGAAGACCGGTCTAGTTTACTCAGTTGGAACCGAACTAGTTGTTTTTCAGTGTGAACCGAACTAGCTATTTTTCATTGTTAACCGGACTAGTGAAGATTAATCGAAACCGAACCACTTAAATTTCAAAATTATACGGTTTATCTGTTTGACTTGTAAAATCCTGCGAAACATTAACTTGTCTTCCCGGTTTAGTCAAGAATTGTAAAATCCCGTGTAGTTTCAAAATTCAAACACTTAAAAGACAACGTAATCAAACACAATTTCTTACTACCACCGTTCGATCAAACAAGTAATCTTTTAACATACAAACTTTCTCAATGATGACTCTTGCTGACAAAGCAATTCTGTCGGGTGCTGACAATCGTCCACCCATGTTGGAAAAAGAGATGTATGATTCTTGGAAAAGCAGAATGGAGCTATACATGTTAAATAGACAACATGGACGAATGATCCTTGAATCCGTTGAAAATGGTCCACTCATTTGGCCTTCAATTGAGGAAAATGGAGTGACAAGACCAAAGAAATATTCTGAGCTATCTGCTACGGAAGCAATTCAAGCTGATTGTGATATCAAGGCAACAAATATCATTCTCCAAGGACTACCACCAGAAGTCTATGCATTGGTTAGCAATCATAAAGTCGCCAAGGAACTTTGGGAAATAATTCAACTTCTCATGCAAGGAACTTCATTGACGAAACAAGAAAGGGAGTGTAAGCTTTATGATGAATTCGATAAGTTTGCTTATAAGAAGGGGGAAACACTACGTGAGTTCTACTTGAGATTTTCACTGCTCCTCAATGACATGAACATCTACAATATGAAATTGGAACAATTTCAAGTGAACACCAAATTTTTGAATACTTTTCCTCTTGAATGGAACAAATTTGTGGCAGATGTCAAACTGGTTTGGGATTTGCATACAACTAACATTGATCAGCTTCATGCTTATTTGGGACAACATGAATTTCATGCAAATGAGGTTCATTTAATGCATGAACGCAACTCAGATTCGCTTGCTTTGGTTGCAACCCATCAGATGACCCAGTCCCCTTATCAAACTCATCAAAACTCTTACTAAAACACTCAATTTCAACAACAGGTTTCACCATATCAGTCTCCACAGTATGGATCACCTTATCAGTCTCAACAATACTTAACTCATCAATCATCAACACCTCTTTCAATCACTTATCCATCCAATGAGTATCAATCATTAATTCACCATAACGTTTATTCTCTATCATCATCCATCCCTTAATTGGAATATGCTCCCTCAGTTAACCAACAATCGGAATTTTTCCAACTAGACTCGGGTCTAATTGCTCCAGTGTTCCAGAAAGGTGATGATCCCATTGATGCCATCAATTACATGATGTCTTTCTTGACCGCTGTTGTCACTTCCCGCTATCCCACTACCAATAACCAGCTGAGGAATTCATTAAACCCTAGGCAACAAGCTGCCATTAATAATGGAAGAGTAACCTTACAACCAATTCAAGGGAGACAAACTTCTTTAGCTGCGGGTACTTCAAGGACTTACACTCCAGGAGCAAGTGGAAGTAATTCTGGAAACAATGGACTATTATTTGTTACAACTATAAGGGGGAAGGCCACATGTCCAAATAGTGCACTAAACCAAAGAGGAAACGGGATGATTCATGGTTTAAGGATAAAGTTTTATTGGTTCAAGCTCAAGCAAGTGGTCAAATTCTACATGAATAGGAACTAGCATTTTTGGCAGATCTAGGAATTCCAGAAGGTCAAGCCACACAAACTATCATTACTCACAATGTTGCTTATCAAACTGATGATTTGGATGCATATGACTTTGATTGTGATGAACTCAACACTGCCAAAGTTGCTCTCATGGCAAATTTATCTTATTATGGTTTAGATGCTCTTGTTGAGGTACACAATCATGATAATGTGAATAATAATATGATTAATCAAGCTGTGCATGTGATGCCGTCTTCTGAATAGTCGAATGTTATGAACCATTCAGAGACTAAAATAACCAGTGATAGCAATATCATTCCTTATTCTTAGTATGTGATTGAATCACAACAGGCAGCTGTTCAGAATTCTAACTCCTCTGCACAACAAGATGCATTGATATTATCTTTGATTAAACAACTGAAATCCCAAGTAGTTAATTGTACCAAGATAAATCTGGAAAATAAAAGTGTCAATGATACGTTAACTGCTGAGCTTGAAAGATATAAGGAATAAGTTAAAGTGTTGAAGGAAGGACAAAATGTTAATTTAAGGAGTAATGATAACGTTTTAGATTCAAGTGCATAGTCTGTAGAGATTGATCGTCTTAAACAAACTCTTTCTGAACATTTAAAAGAAAAAGAATCTTTAATGCAAACAGTTTCTCTTCTTAAAGATGATTTTAAGAAAGAATAATCTAGGAACATAGATAGAGAGATTGCTTTAGAAATGAGGATTAAACAGCTAGATAATATTGTTTTTAAAAGAGATCAATCCGCACAAACTGTTCACATGTTGATGAAACCTTAGTTTTTTTATGATCATACCACTAAATAAGCTCTAGGTTTTCAAAATCCTTTCTATCTGAAGAAAGCTTAGCAGTTGGAACCAAAGCTTTATGTGGGTAATGTTATTAAGAAAACTAATGCCATTGTGATTCCTGACTCCAAAGAGACCTTGTTGCTTGCTGAAGAGAGTCTTTCAAAAATGTTTTTAAAACAAAAGGATCCTATAATGTTAGAAAAGAAAGTTAATACTACACCAGTCGATTATGCTGTTCTTAACCAACTTTATAAAGATTTTGAAACACTATTTGTTCCACAAACTGAATTATCTGCTGAACAAGCCTTTTGGTCTCAGAATTCGGTAAATTATCCAGGACCCAATCTTTCTAGTAGACCCACCATAGTTGAGGTTCCGAAAGAACTTCCTAAAGTCAGCATGGTGAATGCGAGTTTGAAGAAACTTAAACACCATCTTGCTGGTTTTGACGTGGTTGTCAAAGAAAGAACCACACCCACAGCTATCACTGAGGGCTCATGGGGGTTCGAACATACAAAATCTTGTTTTATGGATGAAATAATTCCATTTGTAAAAGCTCTGAAGGACTTATTTAACACATTCAATCAATATTTGGTTGATGAACTTTCTAAAGTCCAAATGTCTTTCATAAAATGGAACAGGCTGTAGAACAACATCGTTTAAAGTCCAAAACCTTTGAAGTTAAAATGAATCAAGTTTTGAACGAAAACGAACGACTCTTGGAACAAGTAATAAGCAAAGATATTGTGAACATACTTGTGAATTCGTCTGTGAATATTGCTTCTGTGAATGTGAATGAATGTGAAAAATGTCTCAAACTTGAGACTGAGCTTCTCAACAAGAAGGATTTCATTGAAAAAGAGATTTACGATAAACTGTTCAAAAGGTTTACCACTCTTGAAAAACATTGCATCTCTTTAGAAGTTGATACTGAACATAATCGGGAAATTTTTCAAAGGGACAATTCTGTTTTAAATCAAAGTGCTCTAAGTTTTGATCAATTGTTTGAATTAAATGAATTGAAAGCTCAGTCCCAAGAGAAATACACGGTCGTAAAGAAGTTGAAAGAGAGAATTAAATCTCTAAATGGAAAAATGAATGAGGATAAGATTAAAAAAGACTTAGAGGAGATTAAAACAATTAATATTGAATTGGATCATAGGGTGTCAAAGCTTATTGCTGAGAATGAGCATTTGAAACAGACCTATAAGCAACTTTATGACTCGATTAAACCAGCACGTATTCGATCAAAAGAACAATGTGATGATTTAATTAATCAAGTCAATCTAAAGTTTGTGGAAATCTCTGATTTAAATGCTAGTCTTCAGAAAAAAGTTTTGGAAATTACAGCTCTCAAGGATGACTGAAGGAAACTTAAAGGAAAAGCTCTAGTTGAGAATGCTGTTATGAAACACACTATTGATCCAGAGATGCCTAAGATTGATGTGGAACCAATAACCCCTAAATTGTTGAATAAAAAGACAGCCCATTATGCCTATATTAAGTACACTCAAGAAGAAGCTACAGTTCTTAGGGATCTAGTTGAACATGTTAAATCAAAATATCCACTAGATCATTCCTTAGAATCTGCCTGTAGGTATGCTAAACTAATTCAGGAGTTTTGTTCACACATCAGTAAAACTTGCCCGAGTGTCAACAATACTGACAGAAAATTAGTGGTTGTAACCCCAAAGAACAAGGACAAAAGAGTTAGATTCACTGAGCCCGTCACATCCTCAGGAAACACAATCACAAAAACAACCTCTACATCAAACCTAGTTTCTAACAAACCTATGTTGTCTTCTACAGGAGTAAAACCGTCTACTAGTGCTAGCGGATCACAGCCTTCAGGAAATACAAAGAAAGATAAGATTCGGCAAACACCAAGTAGTACTCAGAAGAATAAAGTAGAAGCCCACCCTAGGAAAGTTAAATCTAGTTTGAAAAATAAAGATTGTGTTGTTCAACCTAAAGGAACTGCTCATGTGCAGCATTCCAAGCTTAATGCGAATTCTGAACTTAAATGTGTTAAGTGTAATGGTTGCATGCTTTCTGATAATCATGATTTGTGTGTTCTTGATTTTATCAATAATGTGAATGCTCGTAAAAAATCTAAATCTGTTAACAAAAGTTCAAAGAGAAAAGTTTGGAAACCAACAGGAAAGGTGTTTTCAAATATTGGATACATCTGGAGACCTACTGGTCGAACCTTCACTATAGTAGGAAATGCGTGCCCTTTAACTAGGATTACCACAACTACTGAAGTACCCCTTAGGAAACCAACTGCTCTAGAAAATGAAACACCTAAGCCTGTTGTAACATTGGTTTACTCAAGGAAACCTAGGAAATCTAAAACTAATGTTCCTGTTAGCAAATCTAAGGTTATTAAATCTGTATCTTCTAACAAAAAAGGAACGCAATGTCAATCTTGAGGATCAAAGTTTTCTGACGTTCATCTTCACTCTCTTGCTGTATGCAGGTTGTGTTCCCAAAATGTTCTATGGTATTTGGACTTCGGCTTGCTCTAAGCATGTGACCGGGAGATCGCTCTAGCTCACCAATTTTGTCAATAACGTTATTGCGGTACGTCAAATTTTTTTCCCTTTCGAATGATCACGTTGCAAAGATATTAGGTTATGGTGATTATTAGATTGGGAATGTTACGATATTAAGGGTTTACTACGTGGAAGGACTTGGACACAACTTATTATCTGTTGGGAAATTTTGTGATTCAAACCTTGAAGTTGCTTTTTGTCAACACACCTGCTTCATTCGTAATTTAGAAGGTGTTGATCTCTTGACTGGATCTCGAGGAAACAATCTGTATACTCTGTCTCTTGGAGATATGATGGCATCCTCTCCTATATGTCTCTTGTCAAAGGCCTCAAAGACTAAGTCCTGGCTATGGCACCGACGTCTGTCTCATCTGAACTTTGGTGCAATTAACCATTTAGCTAGACACGGTCTTGTTCGAGGTCTCCCTAAGCTTAAATTTGAAAAGGACCATTTGTGTTCTGCTTGTGCAATAGGTAAAAGCAAGAAGAAACCCCACAAACCTAAATCTGAAGACACCAACCAAGAAAAACTCTATCTTTTGCATATGGATCTTTGTGGACCAATGCGTGTCGCAAGTGTTAATGGAAAGAAGTACATCCTCATCACTGTCGATGATTACTCTCGATTCACATGGGTTAAGTTCTTAAGGTCAAAAGATGAAGCTCCAGATTTCATAATCAAGTTTCTCAAAATGATCCAAGTGCGACTTAAAGTGACTGTCCGAAGAATCAGAACAGATAATGGAACTGAATTGGTTAATCAAACTTTGCGTGGATATTATGAGAAGATTGGCATCTCTCATGAAACATTTGTTGCTCGCTCTCCACATCAAAATGGTGTCGTTGAAAGACGTAATTGTACGCTAATTGAAGTTGTCCGCACAATGTTGATTTATGCAAAAGCTCCGTTATTCTTATGGGCAGAAGCAGTTGCTACCGCATGTTACACCCAAAATTGTTCCATCGTACGTCTTCATCACGACAAAACACCATATGAGCTTTTACATGCCAAACCTCCTGACTTATCATTTTTCCATGTATTTGGTGCACTTTGTTATCCGACAAATGATAGCGAGAACTTAGGTAAGTTACAACCGAAAGCTGATATTGGTATTTTTATTGGTTATGCACCCACAAAGAAAGCATTTCAAATTTACAACCGACGTACCAGACGAATCATTGAAACAATTCATGTAGACTTTGATGAGTTGACTGCAATGGCTTCTGAACACAGCAGTTCAGGACCCGCACTTCATGAAATGACTTCTGCAACAATCAGTTCAGGACTCATGCCAAACTCTCCTCCTTCAACATCATTTGTACCACCTTCAAGAACTGACTAGGATATATTATTTCAACTGATGTTTGATGAATTACTCACTCCTCCACCAAGTGTTGATTACCCAGCCCCTGAAGTCATTGCTCCAATTACTGAAGTAGTTGCTCCAGTACCTGCTGTATCAACCGGTTCACCTTCTTCAACAACTGTTGACCAAGATGCACCATCACAAAGTAACTCTCAAACAACACCTGAAACTCAACCACCCCTCATTCCTAACAATGTTGAAGAAGACAATCATGGTATTGAAGTTGCACATATGGGTAACGATCCGTACTTTGGTATCCTAATTCTTAAAGTTCCTTCTAATCAATCTTTATTAACAGATTATATTCATACAATTGTGCATCCTGATCACCAAATTTTTTGAACAAAATAGCAAATGGACTAAGGATCATCCACTTGAAAACATAATCGGTGAACTTGCTAGACCAGTTTCTACAAGGCTACAATTACATGAGCAAGCTCTTTTCTATTACTACGATGCTTTCCTCACTACTGCTGAACCCAAGACGTATAAATATGCTTTGAATCAATCTTGCTGGATCGAAGCAATGCAAGAAGAGCTCAATGAGTTTAAACGCCTTGAAGTATGGGAGCTCGTACCCCGACCAGACAAAGTTATGGTTATTACTTTGAAGTGGATCTACAAAGTGAAGCTAGACGAACAAGGAGGTATTCTAAAGAACAAGGCTCGATTAGTGGCTCACAGTTACCGTCAAGAAGAGGGAATTGATTTTGAAGAGTCTTTTGCTTCGGTTGCAAGATTAGAGGCTATAAGGATTTTTCTCGTGTTTGCCGCTCACATGATCATGGTCGTCTACCAAATGGATGTCAAGACTGCGTTTCTGAATGGTAATTTACGGGAAGAGGTTTATGTTAGTCAGCCAGAGGGTTTTGTGGATCCAGATAACCCCAATCACGTGTACAAGCTAAAGAAAGCTCTTTATGGGTTGAAACAAGCTCCACGCGTGTGGTATGACATGTTGTCTTCGTTCCTAATATCCTAAGACTTCTCCAAAGGCTCAGTGGATCCTACTCTGTTCATCCGTAAGGAAGGAAGATAATTACTTATGGTACAAGTATATGTCGATGATATTATCTTTGCTGCATCTACACCTGAACTTTGTGACCTATTTGCTAAAATCATGTGTTCAAAATTTAAGATATCAATGATGGGAAAAATCTCTTTTTTCTTAGGACTATAGATTTTTCAAAATCCCAGAGGCATATTTATTAACCAGTCAAAATATGCCCTTAAATCTTTAAAGAAATACGGTTTTAACTCTTGTGACACAGTGGATACTCCCATGGTGGAGAAATCACTGGATGAGGATAAAGAAGGGAAAGCAGTTGATCCATCACACTATCGTGGCATGAGTGGCACCCTCCTTTATCTCACAGCCAGTAGACCTGACCTACAATTTGCTATATGCATGTATGCCCGGTAACAGGCTAGGCTTACCGAAAAGCACTTACATGCGGTCAAAAGGATATTTTTGTATCTAAAAGGAACCGTCAATCGGGGACTATGGTATCCGAAGGATTCTTCAATTGCACTAACATCATTTGCAGATGCGGATCATGCTGGTTATCAAGATACACGCCGTAGCACATCTGGTAGTATGCAGTTCTTGGGAGATAGACTTGTTAGCTGGTCATCAAAAAGGCTGAAAAGCATAACGATATCCAGTACTTAAGCTGAATATATTGCTATGTCGGGATGTTATGCTCAAATCCTTTGGATGAGATCGCAGCTTACCGACTATGGCGTTGGATTCAATAAAATTCCAATGTATTGTGATAACAAAAGCGCTATTGCCTTAAGCTGCAACAATGTTCAACATTCCAGGTCAAAGCATATAGACATCAGATTTCACTTTATCAAGGAGCATGTTGAGAATGGGGTGATTGAACTTTACTTTGTCAATACGGAGTATCAACTGGCGGACATCTTCACAAAAGCCCTTGCAAGAGAAAGAATTGAATTTCTTATCAATAAACTAGGAATGCGGAGTTTTACGCCAGAGACTCTCAAACAATTGGCAGATGAAATTGATGAATAGTGGTGGTACCTATTCAAATATCCTGTATCATATGTATATATATTAAAACCATAAAAACCAAAAAGATTTTTCATTTTTCAAAATTTTTTATAAAAACAAAATACAAAAATATAAAATTCATAAAACCAAAGAAAAAATTAAAAAAAAGAAAAACATAAAAAGAGGTAATAATGGCATGTCTTCTGAAAATCGATAACATTTACGGTCTTAGAAATGTCATTCAATAATGATACGAGGCTGTAAATGAAGTTCGAGCAGAAGTTCAAATGTTTTCAAAACATGCCAAATGGCTTGCTATTATTTCAGATAGCAACCCGGTCATCATCTTAAAGGCAAGTATTTCAAAAAGAAAACTTGACCTCTCAACGGGAATTTATTCTCGGGCATGGTCTACTTTATGACCATGCAAAGGCTTGTGATTACTTTGCATCACAACCCGTGCTTTCTATATTTCCATAAGTGTACGTGTCAGTGCGCTTATGTGTTAAAATAAGAGAAATCTTATTTTTGGTGTTTGTTTTTTCAAAGAAATAACATTCCTTCATCAGAAAATGTTTTCTCAGAGACATTCGACTTCTCAAACAATGACTACAGCTCTTTAAATAGAAAACGGGTCACTGTTTGAGGGGGAGAAAATGTCAAAAAATTCTTCTTCATAATAATCATGAGCTTAATTGGAAAAAGGTTTTAAACAAATAACGGAATATCATTTAAGGAAAGATAATTGAGCTTAGCTTTCGTGTGCCTTATATGTTATGTGTTTTTGCCTTTAGGGAGTAATTATGCAAATATAAGTTTCTTAGGTACTTTAGTTAAAACATTAGGGACCAAATGTGCCATATGTTAAACTTTAAATGCCTAATAAATCTTACATGTGTGAATTTAAAGGGTTAAGTAACTTGAAGGGCCAAATGTGTTAAAATCAAATTTGTTTTAATAACCCCTTCCCACCCCCAACCCGCTCCCTGTTTACACAAACACACACACTTCACATTTTTTTATTTTCACACTCTCTCTCGATCTGATTAGCATCTCAGTTGTTTAACTCGATTATGTTAAATTAGAAAAATGAATATCATTCAACTTAACTACTCATGTATCAAAGATGGGATTGTTTTATTCCAGATTTTGATTTCGAAATCCCTAATTATTAAATTAGGGGTTCTTGAATTTCAAAATTGGTTAAAACATCAAATTAGTTGAGGGGTTTTGTTTGTTTAGGTGTCATGTGAACTCGTGTAAATCAGTTTTGCAAATGGTTATTATATGAATGAGTTATGCCCGATTGTATGCTCAAAAATTTAGAGGTTTAGGAGATAATGTTAAATCTTGATGGGTTTTATATTTGACTGCATGTTTATTAATTATCGAATATGTTTGAGCTAATAAAACGCACCCTTGTCTATAGTTAATTGTATAAATATGCTAAATGTGTGAAAGTGTTCATGTTTTGAAAAATCTTGATGCATCAGTGGATAAAGGGTGTTAGAATTGTGTCTAAATGATATCTCTATAGATTGTTAAATGGCAAAATGATCATATGATGCAAATAATCATGTTCGTGAATTATTTAAGGTGCGAAACCAAAACTAGAAAAATCCTTGTAAACCGATCTAAATGAAAAGCATTAGGATCGAACGAGTTAAAGTTACTTAAGGAACCGATCTAGTCAGTTCTTTTGTTTTTTTCTTTTATTTTTTTTTTTTTTTTTTATTTTTTTTTTTTTACTTCAGGATACGTTCTAGTAGTTCTCCCTTTAGGAACCGATCTAATCGTTTCCCTTAAGGAACCGATCTAGTCGCTTCCTTCAGGAACCAATCTAGTCGTTTCCTTTAGGAACCGATCTAGTCGTTTCCTTTAAGAAACGATCTAGTCAATTGTAGATGGGAACCGATCTAGTCATTTCCTTTAAGAACCGATCTAGTCAATTGTATATGGGGACCGATCTAGTCATGTTCTTTGATACCCGAACCAGTCATGTTCTTTGAGACCCGATCTAGAGCAATCCTTTGAGACCCGATCTAGTCAAGCTCTTTGGAAACTGAACTAATCAAATCCTTTGAGGACCGATCTAGTTGATTTTTTAAGACCCGATCTAGCTCTCATTCAGGAACCTATCTAGTGAAGTCTTTAAGGAACCGATATAATAGATTTAGACCAAAAACACTTAAGATCAAAATTCAACTTTGAACGTAAATTAAAACTTAATTTAGCAGGCTAATTAAAAATGATTAATTATGCTATCTAATTAAGGTAAAATAGGCTTAAACACAAGGTAAAATCAAGGTAAAACCAATATACAACTTAGGTTATCTAAATTCTCTACTAGTTAGAAAGACCATGATTCCTAGATTGTTAAAAACTATTGCCTTAATTCCTTAAGCTCATAAGTCTACCTAAGTTGCCATCTAGTGGAATATATCTTTATAAGTGTTAAAAGTCTTACAGGTCCTAATCTTCACAATATGATGAAACATAAAACGTTAAGATAAAAGGTCTATATAGTAATATATAAACTTGGTTATATATAAACTGTATTGATTCTTTCTTAAACAGAACCATGGATACCACAAGAGCTGAATAGATTGCACCGGATGACGCTTTAGTTTCTCCTACCAACCGACTTAAGATTAGCAAAAGTAATTTTTGACTATGCTCAGATCTCAAGTCTAAAGAAGCAACTCTTCAAGTGGTCTATAATGTGTTGAAACTCACTCCCTTCTACAAGGCATTCCAGATCTCAGCTGATATTCTAAAAATATACATGCAAGAGTTTTAGGCCACTGCTATAGTTCATCGTCACTCGATTCATTTCAAGATGAACAATAAGAAACATAATGTGAATCTTGAGTACTTCAGAGAAATGCTTCAAATATGCCCTAAACTCCCTAATCAGCAATTCATGGAACTACCCTTTGAAGAGGTAATTCTCACATTTCTAAGAGATCTTGGTTACAGTGGTGAGATTAAAATGATCACCGATGTCAATGTCAACAAGTTGCATCAACCTTGGAGATCATTTGCTGTGGTTATCAACAAATGTCTGAGTGGAAAAAGTACCAGATATGACAGTCTTTGACTATCTCAAGCTCAAATCCTCTAGGGCATGTACCATAAGAAGAACGTAGACTATGCCTACCTTCTGTGGGAAGATTTCGTTTATCAAGTAGAGAACAAGAATGTCAAGAAGAGTAATGAGATGTACTACCCTCGCTTCACCAAAGTCATCGTCAACTTCTTCATGACTAAGGATCAATCAATTCTAAGATAGAACAGTGTAAATTGGCACTATGCCAGGGATGACTACATGTTTACCACAATAAAGGTTATCTCCAGGCATGAGGATACACAGCTATAAGGTGACATTTTGCCTAATGAATTAACGAATGAAGACATCATAAACTCCAAATCCTACAAAGAGTACTATGCCATTACCTCGGGAGTTGTACCTCTAAAAACAAAAGCAAGTGTCAAGAATATGCAAGTTGAATCTGACACGTCAAAGACTCCTCCAACTGCAAAAGGAAAAAGACTTAAGACTTCTGCAAAGGCTGATAAACCAGCTAAGAAGAAGCAACCCGTAAAGACATCTAAAGCTAAAGGTCTAACGGTATTATTTGAAGTTGCTTTAACTGAAGCTGAACAACTAAAGCTAGCAACAAAAAAAAGTCTAATACAAACTCACATCTCTCACGCCAGTGGCTCAGGTGCAGATGAAGGAACTGGTAGTATACCAGGGGTTCCCGATGTACCAACTTATGACTCTGATGATGAGCAAATCTCTTGGAAGTCTAGTGAAGAAGACAATGAGGATGAAGTAAATGATGATGACAATAATGATGATGATGACAATGATGATGATGTTGACAAAGACATTAATGATGACGATGCTGATAATCAAGATGATGCAAATCAAGATGATGATGATGATGAGCAAACTGATTCAGATAATGATGGTGATGACTTTGTTCACCCCAAGCTTTCTACTCATCATGATGAAGCAAGAAAAGATGATGAAAGCAATGAAGAAAGTGATGAAGAAGTTCAAGGAGCGAATACTGAGGACGAAGAGATGGATGAAGAGGCGACACATGAAGAGGACGAAGCGAATGAGCTATACAGGGACGTGAACGTTAATCTGGAGGGAAGAGACACTGTGATGACAGATGCTCCACTGCCTAATGTTCAAGCAACTCAGGAAACAGAAGATACTCATGTGATAATCACCGCTCCGATCAATCCTGAAGGTCAACAACAGAGTTCTTCTGTGTCATCTGGCTTCATTTCTAACATGCTCAACCCCAGACCAGATACAGGTATTGACTCAATATTTACTCTTAACACTGAGGCAACTTCACTTGTAGATGTTCCGGTCACCACTATTGCTGAGCCACCTCTTGTGTCTGCAACAACTCTTCCTCCACCACCCACTCCTCTCATCACACATATGCAACAAACACCAGTTCCCACACCAACAACTGTTCCAAGCTCCTCCCTGCAAGATCTTCCCAACTTTGGCTCTTTATTCGGGTTTGACCATCGACTTAAAACTTTGGAAACCGACTTCTCTGAGTTCAAGCAAACGAACCAATTTGCTGAAGCAGTCTCTTCCATTCCCGGCATTGTTGATGCGTACCTTGCCAACAAGATGCATGAAGCCGTCAAAACTGTTGTTCAGTTACAATCCGAAAGACTCAGAGATGAAGCCCAAGCTGAAAATGCAGACTTCCTCAACAAACTTGATGATAACATTAAGAAAATAATCAAGGATCAAGTCAAGGAACAAGTTAAAGCTCAAGTCTCTAAGATTTTGCCAAAAATTGAGAAGACAGTAAACGAACAACTCAAAGCTGAGGTTATGACTCGTTCATCCACTGAATCCAAGACATCTCTTGCTATAGCTGCCAACCTATCTGAATTAGAGCTGAAGAAGATTCTCATAGACAAGATGGAGAGCAATAAGTCAATCCACAGATCTGATGAACAAAAGAATCTCTACAAGGCATTGGTTGAAGCTTACAAAAGTGACAAGCTCATTCTTGACACTTATGGTGATACTGTCTCGTTTAAAAGACGAAGAGATGATGAGGATAAAGACGAAGAACCCTCCGCTAGATCAAACCGGGGGTCCAAGAGAAGACGAGCTGGAAAAGAACCTGAGTCAACCAGTACACCAAAGGAAAAGACACCCAAGTCAACTGGCAAGTCAACTGAAGGGTCCAAATCTCTTCACAAGTCTGCTGGCGAGTCTGCTCATGCAGAGGAGCCAATGCACACCGCCAAGGATTTGGAAGAACCCGCACATCAGGAGTTTGAAACTGGAGCTACTGAAGATCAACCAGTTGATGAGACCCCTCAGCCTTCTGATTGGTTTCAGAAACCCACTAGACTTCCATCTCCCGATCGTGATTGGAACAAGACTTTGCCTGCTGATCATGGACCAGTTCAACCTTGGTTAAGCAATCTGGCTTGGGAAGAAGGTCCTCGTGAATCATTTGATGAGCTAATGGATACTCCTTTAGACTTCTCAGCATTTATGATGAATCGGCTCAAAGTTGATACTCTAACACCTGAATTACTAGCCGGTCCAACATTTGAGCTGATGAAAGGCACATGCAAGAGTTTGGTCGAGCTAGAATACTTCTTTGAAGAAGTCTACAAGGCAACCACGGATCAACTGGATTGGAACAACCCTGAAGGATAGCAATATCCTCATGATCTGCGAAAGCCACTACCATTGATACCTAACTCTCGCGGTCGTCAAGTTATACCGTTTGATCACTTCATCAACAACGACCTTGCGTATCTATCTGGTGGTGTCTCAAGCCGAACATATGCAACTTCTGTTACGAAAACCAAGGCTGCAGATTATGGTCATATCAAATGGATTGAAGATTTGGTCCCTAACACAATGTGGAGTGAAGTGCCGGTCAACTACGACAAACATGCACTCTGGGGAATTTCTCATTGGGGACGCAAACGTCAACAATTCTATGGATTTGCTGCTAACAGGGAATCTGCTCGTGATGTCTACTACAAACGTAGAATCATTGCTATCATAAAACTTCAGATTGTCGAATGGCATGGCTACAAACATTTGGATTGGATCACCGTTCATAGAGATGATGACAAGCTATATACATTCAAGGAAGGAGACTTCAAGAGGCTTCGCCTTTAAGACATCAAAGATATGTTGATCCTTCTTGTTCAAGGCAAGCTGACAAATCTCAATGTTGAAGATCGTCTAGCTTTTAGTGTCTCTCTGACAATGTTTACAAGAAGTATTGCCATCCAAAGGCGTGTTGAAGATCTTTAATTAGGTGTCGAGAGTTACCAAAAGAAGCTCAACATCACAAAGCCGGATACGTACAGATCTGATCTCAAACGCAGGGATACCTATACAACATATTCCAATCCCAGAGGCTTCATATATTAGAACAAAGACAAGAAGAACAAGTTAATGTGTATTGATGAACTCCACAAGTTTAGTGATGGTACACTCGATGATGTTTAAACTTCTCTTAATGATTGTTAGCCTCAAAATATTGAGTCGAACATGAAGTTCATCCATTATGTATTTAAGTCTCGGTCATTCAATTAGTTAATGTTGTAATAGGATAATATTGGGAATCGGGCTCGATAGTTAATCTAATATTGTTTATGTTTCGGGTTTAATCCCAAGCAAAACCCGAGCCTGAGTCCTAGTTAAATATCCTGCACGTTACTTTAATGTGTCGGGGTATATAAGTAACTTTTCCTCTTTGGAAAAGTTAGTTGATCATTCTAATATTTTTCATTTTCAATTTCTCTCTCAACTCTCTCTCCTCTTTCTCTCTCTAAATCAACTCACTTTCTTTATCTATTTTCTTGATCGATTCGTGGTTTGTTATATGAAGTGAAGTGTTATACGGGATCCTACAATACTCTTCACAAGCAATGTCAATAACATCGACTCGGTTAACCAATTCAATGATATTGTAGGAGAAAGTCTTAGTATCACCAACTTTAAAGGTCACGGATTGGTCATCATGTATAAGGGTCATTTGTTCACCGTGAACATCTATCAAGGTATGTGTCGTTCTCAAGAAAGGTCTTCCTAGAATTAGGGGAACCCGAGGATCGGCAACGT
>BQNB010102983.1:0-19464 GCA_026074375.1 Tanacetum coccineum | reverse complement strand
TCATTTGTTGTTTCGCACCGAACTACCCAAATCAATAAGACAACCCTAGGATATGTTTTATTTTTCTTTATTTATAAATAGAATTTCTAACCTGTAACACTGTGTCACCATGATAAAGATAAAAAAGACGTTAAATGAACTTAAATTATTGTATTATCATTATATTTGATAGTAAAACATAAGTTACTTTTTAATTATAAAGTGTTTAAAGATGTGAACTAGCATCATTTTTATGAGGACAAATGTGATAAAAGCCTCGTATATTTTGATTAGTTGTTGAAAAATTATTATAAAATATTATTAGTCGATTAAGCCACTCAATTATGTTTTAATTATTGAAAAATATCTTATAGCGAGTTTGTCGACGCAGTCTCACTTTGCATAGTTTTTTGCATTTTACCGAACTAATTTAAATTATCGATAAAACTGTCAAATAAATTTGTAAGATGAACGTATTCAATCAATTTTTATCAAATAATCAGTCAAACCCATCAAATGGCCTTTTAACAATTACTAGCAGAGTACCCGTGCGATGCAGCGGCGAGTACCATGTGATTAACCAGAAAAAAAAAAGAAAATAATCCCGATCAGGCCCGGTTCGCTCATTTTTATAGGTTTTGGTCGGGACTGTTTGGTTTGTTTAAGCGATTTATTTGGTTGGTTAACGGGTACTTTTGTGTGAGTTTTAGGTTAGTGTGACACGCGTAATGAGGCCTCAGTTAGCGATTTATATGGTAATTATTGTTGGATGTACGTAGTTTGTGATGTTATAAAGTGAGCGTTGATTATGTTATGGTGTTCGAGAGCGTATGATTTGAGGCTTGACTTAGCGATTAGAGCACATTTAGGGGGTGTTTAAGTTTAGTTGTAGGTTACTTTTTAAGATGGGTTGCACTGAATCTTTATAGTTCTGGTTAAACGGGTCATTTTAAATTGCAGGTTAAGCATATCCGAGCTGTTTTAAGATAGCTTTGAGTTAATTAGTAGTAATCTTTTAATGACACAAAACATACTTTTTACGACTTAAGCTTGACGCTAATGTATAACGACTAAACGGAGACAAGTGCAAATGTCCTCATGTCCATAAGCGAACTTTCAAGTTTTGATTAGTTGGATTTGTGACTCTGTATGTTTGTTTTCTTTTTCTAATTTTAAATACAAACACGTCTATCAGCTTATCAAGCTAAATAAAAATATGTTTTAAGGAGTATCCATATCTATTCCACAAAGACCACAACCAATTTCTATCTATGAAATTACCACATTAACATGCTATAAAAAGTATATCTCTAGATGGTTATTGCAATTAAACTCATGCTCAGAGTCGACAAGGTTACACTTTCACAAGTTATGTACATTTTTATAATTCCCAAGTTGGGTACAATTTACAGCCAGCTGATGTGGCGTTATCAAGATTGGTGCCGTTAAAGAGGATGTCGTAGAAGTATAGCGTAAACCTCTTACAGGGCTTCTTTTCGTCAAATTTTGTTGAGTGAATAGTTGTGAACAGATAATGCAAGATCAAGACTGATAAGAGAATGAGTAGAGTGTATTTATGAACTATTTGTGCCATTGCTAGCTGTATATTTTTGTGCAAGGAAACCATGTTCTTTGTCCCATATTTATACTTGCAATATGTACATTTTTTTCTTAGGGTAGGTCTTGGAATAAATCAAGTTGGCATTAAAGAAGTTAAGAAATGAAATCCAAAAACCATAACGTAATAGATGGAGTACCGCATACTGATAAATAAAGATAAAATTAAGTATAGCTATAGCTATATATAGTAGTAAAAATTGATACACATATAATGCTAGGTTATAGTATTATAGACATGTGAATATCACGGTGTATAAAAGAGAGATTTTACAACGTAAAAATATAGTACGAACTAGTTAACACGGTTTAAAAAATGATTCGACGTGTTATGGGTAGATTGAGAGTCTAATAATTGGCGACCAATTGACCGTTTATGCAAGTAATGCTAAAAAACATACCCTGTTGTATATGATATACGACGGTACTTGCATACAAAAAGTAACCTTTTGTACTGTTATAGATGTTTAATGACATGGACCATGGTGGTTGCAGCTCCTGTTATACTTGACTTCTGTGAAATCAACCACAAGTACTTTCATGTTCCTTGTGGGGTGTATCAGTCTATCTTTATATCTCATGTTTCGCACCTTTGTAGTCAACTCTTTATTGTGCTTGTAGTTTAGCTTTCTTGGGTTCTACCATTTGATGCTTTACTAAACTTAAAAATAAGTACAACCTCTACTTTTCACATT
This sequence comes from Tanacetum coccineum, assembly GCA_026074375.1. Lineage (NCBI taxonomy): Eukaryota > Viridiplantae > Streptophyta > Magnoliopsida > Asterales > Asteraceae > Tanacetum > Tanacetum coccineum. The sequence goes on along the minus strand of BQNB010102983.1, from coordinate 17,173 downwards.
GTTCATTTTCCAACATGATGCTACTTCTATTAGGTGATTCTTGAACTTGGTTCAAGAGTATTATTGTCTAAACTCAGTAGGCGGTTCGAATTGAACTGACTTTGCTTGTTACACTTGTCTAGAACATTATGTATATAGATATTATATTGGTAGCTTTGACAGTTTATCTAAAACTATGGGTTGATATGTTTTAATATCAGCTAGTCTAATGATTCAAGTTTTAAATATTTATCTTAATTCTTCACTAAATTCATGTTTCCAAAGCTAAACCTGATAACAATAATGTGTAGTTTGGCTAACAAAGAAAGGGCGGGCAGTGAAGTTTTTGCTCTGAATACCAATGGGGGGGGGGAGGAAGGGGGGGGGGGGGGGGGGGAGGGGGGAGGAACACAAATAAGGAACTCCAGCCGATAGCACTATGCCAGGAATCAATCTTTGGGAATTTCAAAGGCACGAACCTCGTTGATACTTGCTTGGAGGTATGATCTTTCACATCCAAAAACACCTCATAAGTTACAACAAAGCTTTTTTAGCCTTAGTTATATGCTGCAAATTGGATAAATGATGTTTTAAATAGTCCATGTTTTTTTATAATGTTAGGTTTTTGTTGAAGCAGGTAGCAAAAAAATATCCTAGATATGATGCTACTTCCTGTAGGAAGGAAAGCGAGTCTGACATATTTTCTTAACTCCTTCTGTGTTATTTTTATATGTAAGAAAGGTGTTACTTCTGCAGTAGACATAGGACATTGATATCTTTAAATACTTGCCTGCTAAATAGGTGAAGCGCACTATTAATAAAATAAATTATTAAAGGTGAAATATGTCGGATGGTTATACTTGAAGAATAAAACCGGAAACCTCTATAATCCGGATACAAAGATGTTTAACCTCACACAAGAAGAATGAGATGACTTTAAGCAGGTGTGTGGTACTTTGATATATAACACTTATGTTAGGTTTTTCAAAAAAAATAACTTATTTAAAAATTCTTTGAAATTTGGGTACAGATTCATAAAAGGGCGGCATCTTTGCAATCGAAACCATTACCTTACTCCGATCTATGGAGGGGGGGGGAGGGGGGGGGGGGGGGGGGGGGGGGGGGGGGGGGGGATTGTGTTTCAAAGTATTTCTACTTGCCAACGGTGATGGTCCAATGACAAAACAGAGTTTAGGGCATCTGTTCTGGGGCATCGGCATCTGAGGCATCCCGGCATCTGGAGCATTTGCTATTTTGGGAACTCGATGTAAGCACTTAATATGGACGCTGACGGAGCGGGCTACCATCCGAAAGCTCACAGACTCTTTGGGCTTTGGGTTTGATGTGGCTTGTTGATATAATGGATGACGATGACGATGGAAACTCTCGTGCACACAAGATCCATTACGAAGTTCGACCTATGAAAAAAGCAAAGACCTCTCGTGTTACCATGGATGACTTGATGGTTTATATGCAATCTGCGCTAAGAGATATAGTTAAAACCACAGATGGGCCGACAACTGAGTAATGTTATGAGAAGCTAAAATTAGTTGGGTTACGATCGACATATCCCGTGTTTCTAGCGACGTTTAATATATTTAGGCAATCAAGACAGATGCAAGAGACGTGGATGAAATGCGATTCGGCAACCTGAACTTTTGAAAAGGTGGATCGAGTTAAACGGTAGACAACTTGGAAAATGTCAAATAAGGGAGGCGACCTTTTATGTGGTTTTATGTATAATCGGTATTTTGAAACTCTTATGTGTAATTAGACATTTATGTCCGTGAACCTAAGTGGTTATGTTGTATCCCATATTTGAACACCTTATGTGGATGGTTGTTAAGTATTTTGTGGTATTTCGAACCCTTCATGTATTTGATACTTTAATGCTTATTATTTTATGTATACCGTGTATTATTAAAGTTTAAGTTTATTTTTTTCTATCTAATATACAGGGCTCATTATGAATTATAATAAAAAAACTTGCACTCATTATTGTTATGTTTAATTATCTTCGCTACGTTCGGTCAATGAAAGGGAAAAGAAAAAGAGATAATAATTCAGCAATGTCAAGTCGTTAATTTATATTGAATTTATTGCAAGAAAATAATAGACAATGTGTTGAGTTGTTACGCATGCCACATGACTCCTTTATCTAACTTTGCACACATTTTAGAGTAAAAGAGTGGTTAAAGGATAGCAAACATGTATCAGTTGAAGAAAAAATGGCTATGTTTTTTATGATGTTAGGTCACAATCAACGGTATGTCATCATAAAAAATAGATTTCGGCATTCAACTCAAACAATCCATAAGTTTTTTCATGAAGTGTTGGCTAAAATGGTGGTGTTTGCTAAAGAGATTATAGTTCCAACAAATTTTAATCTTAATCCAACTGTTTCGAGCCATAATAGGAGACTACAACAAATATTTAAGGTAATGAGTAACTATTTTAGTTATGTGATAATTTCTTTCACATTAAATTTTAAATACTAACTCTATTTATGTAGGGAGCTGTCAGTGCACTGGACAAAACTTTGATACATGCACGTGTCCCTATAAACAAACAACGTTTATATAGAGGAAGAGGAAAGGGTGATTGCTATCAAAATGTTTTGGCAATATGTGATTTTAATATGATGTTTACTTTTCTTGTTGTCGGATGGGAAGGTGTAGCTCATGATTCTAGAATCTTGTCAGAAGCAATAAGAAATCAAAATGCACCATTTCCATTACCCCCTCCAGGTACATATCAAAATTCATATTTATATTTATTTTGAACTATTACTTAAATATTTATTATTAAATAATATTTATAGACAAATATTATCTTTGTGACGCTACTTACGCACACACACGAGGGTTTATGGCACCATATCGCAATGTGAGATATTGGTTAGGAGATTTCCGGCGAAGGCGTGCGTTGAATAGTAAAGAAAAGTTTAACCACTCGCATGCAAAACTTAGAAACGTGATTGAACGTGCTTATGGTGTATTGAAAGCTCGTTTTCCGATATTAAAGAGGATGGCACCTTTTTCACTCACAACACAAAGAAATATCACGATTGCATGTTTTGCACTTCATAATTTTATACGCAAAGAGGGTTTAGATGATGAGCTATTTTCTACGTATGATCAATCAAATGTGCAACTTGATAATGAAAATGTATTAGTTGAGGACGATGGAGGTATTGAAGAAGATGAAGTTGTTCAACCACAAGGGAATGCCTCTGATCGACAATATATGACTAATTTAAAAGATCAAATCGCGCAACAATTGATGCAAAGTGGTTGAACGGGTCATAATATGATATATGTTTTAGTATTTTTGATAATTTATGTGCTTTGGAATTTTTATGTTATTGGTATATTTTTAATCATTATGTATTGTCTTTGATACTCTATTTTTAAGCGATTACATGTTTTGCATTAAAATATTGTTTTATTATTTGACATAAGAATTTATATGCTCAAATCACAAAACAATCTAGTAAAAAGGATTAAAAAAAGAATGAAAGAAGTACTTCAAGAGAAAAAAAAACAAGTGCAGATAAAGAGCTTAGATGCACATCTTCTTCTGCAGACAGATGAAGAGGTAAAACCTCTGAAAAAACAAACGAAACCGTAACTAACAAAAGAGCCAAGTATTGCCGTTACAAATCATTTGCTAACCAACAAAAATTCCACATGACATTCATTTTTTCATGTGCATCATCCCACGCTAATGAATCAATGTTTCAGCATTCTCTACAGTACCTGAAACAAATGTTAATCAATAAGCTTAGTACCTAGCAAGTGCATACTTTTGTAAATATGAAAAATAAAACGTGTTAGTAAAACATAAACAGTAACAAAAACATAATGGAGGTTTCAATTAGGATGCATTTGCTTACAAATAGTCACAGTAGGTCGGGTCTTATCACCAATGAGTCAAAGCCAATTATGAGCCAAATTATTTATACAAGTAACTCATGTAGAATCACAGAGACATCAAATCGATTCTTTATCAAGTTAACAAAAGGGTGAAGGCTGAAAACACGTAACATAGTTTTTGAGATTTACCGAAATATGTAATGTACTTTATTAAATGTCAGTATCGATACTCTGATATAAGGTGGGACTCAGTGAGAGGATCTCTTAGATGTAAGAGGGTGTGTGGAATTGCTTATTTCTAAGTTATAAATAAGCAGGTAAGGACCTTCTTATTTCATAACATATTTGATAAATTTAAAATATGTTTTTTACTTCATATTTAAAACGAATTTGATTAAAACTTTTTAACAAATTATTATATTTTCGACTATTATTGCAATTTTTACAAACCAAGCAGATTCAAAAAGTATTTCAAGAAGTAAGCAGCTAAAAGTACTAATTTTTAAGTAGAGGCGCAAGTAGAAGAATAAGCAATCCTAAAAATCTTTTAGAATGAGAGACATGGTTGAGTATATGTATCATGCGTGATGGCAATCTTAGCCCGTATTTGTTTAGCCTTACTAAACTAGTTTCAAATTTTAACAATACAGCTAATATGACCGGTTTAACCGGTTATCCCCAAATGATTTGACTATAATATGACCGGTTTAACCGGTTATATCCAAATGATTTCAAATTTTTTACTTCACATTCTCCCCCACGTTTGCCAGCTGCCTCATTCATCTCATAGTGAACATATTGACCACTTAATTTGGTGGTAACGACACGTTCTGCTTCACGGTGATCTGTATCAGGCATTCCTGTGTCACCAGTCACGAGTAAACATGTCTGGTATAATAAGAACCAGCGGGCCAGCACAAAGAGTGTCGTCAAAGTAGACTTTCCTGTTATTACGGAAATGATAGCAATTAGAACTAGCAAGTTGATTACGTTGATGTTAGAAAGAAAACAAATTATGAACCAAGAATGCCACTTCCTCGAGTGCCTCATTCCTCTTTTGTCGTACTTCCTACTGAGCATTACTAGCACGATCCTCCGCATCCTCACACACTTGTCTAAGCTGAGTAATCAGTTCGTCCACAGATAGCGTCTCCAACGAACTTTTCTTAACTCAGGGCTTCACATTCCACAGTGTCATGAAGGCTTCTAACTCCTCCAAATAGGTATTTGGGTAATGGTCCATGTATTCGAGAATGGTATGCAACTGTCCTATAAGGCGCGTCGTGCATACGGTCAAGGTTGTCTCAGGAACAAGCATCAAAATCTGGCCAGTTTCCATCCCGTAGACATTTAGAGCTTCTTCTCTCTAGGTGGGTCTGTTTCAGCAATCATCCGCTGGTAAGCAGCCATTGAGAATAGGGATAAAGGTGAGGGTGGTGGAGTAAGAGGATCAAGTTGATAATCATCAAGGTTAATAGCATAAATTCTGGCACGTTCAACAAGATTTAGCTTAATGGGCAAAACAGATATACGAGCGGTATGTTTGATAATTGGGGGAAATGGTGATACGGATGGCAAAATAAGTAATCCGAGAGTAGGACGTCTCATGTGATACACCTGGAGAAGTGTGTCAGGGAGTTTGGGAGGTACCAGTGTAGTGTTATCGGTGTATCTCAATTCATCTGAGTTCGACATGTCGCTGAGACAAGAAAATATGAAATAAGGATATAGATATATTTCAAAATACGCATAGTTAAGCCTGTTTAATACACATGTAACCCATATTAAGTATATGTATCTCATATATGTCTATTTCACATGTATCCCATTTTAATATATATGCATTCCCTTGCTTGTTGATTTCCTATGTACCTCATATTGAGAAAACAGCAATGACAGACATTAGAAGCATAATAAGCATGTTAAGCAGATAAGTAGTTATAGTCTAGTGCTACCTAATGCAACCTAGTTCTCTATAACTCAGAGCTCTGATACCAATCTGTCACACCCCTAAAATATCAGAGTATAATGGCAACCGAGGGCGTGTGACTTCATGATTATCATACTTCTAAGCAATACAGAACGACCTCTATATGAGACGTTTTAAGAAAATTGATCACTTGAATTAGGAAATAATAAATTGTTTAAACATTCAGCGGAAGCATAAAAATAGACAATACGACATCGTTTTTAAAATAGTACAAGTGATCTTCAGAAAACTTGAAATGACTGCAATGCATGAGACTTCATATAGCATCTTCGTTCTTAACACCTGAGAAAACATTGCTAAAGTGTCAACGTAAAGTTGGTGAGTTCATAGGTTTGTTTAAGCAGAAAAATGTAGTGTTTATGAATCACAAGATTTCATCCACATATGACAATATAACAGATACAAAGTCATATAAATTGCATTACTATTGTCTAAGCTCATGACACCGAAGCGTTAACATATACCAACAATGAATGAATGCCCTTGCAGGTGTCTAACCCGGGACACCCGTAATCTGACTCAAATGAAATTGCTTGACTAATGTCAGTCCAAGACAAACAGGGTCGTCAATCCCGGTAGATCTATCCATAATATTTGTGCTTACAAGTAATTAACGGTTCATGATAAATCGAGCAGATAGCAACTTGGGTTAAATCAGGACTTAGACCATTCAGTAATGAGTAATTGCACTTGTATTCACACGTTTGAAATAAGCAATGTTCTCACCCTAAAAGATGATTTAAAACAGTAGAGTAGGGGCTATGAAAACTCACCTTGTTAGTTAATCGCTTGGAACTGATAACGGATCAATGCACGTCAAATAGCGACTCAGTCAAACACCTAAGTAATTATGACAATCTGAGTTTATATTCTAACACTTAATGTATGAAATGAATTTTGCAAATGAGTCATAAGGCATTGTCGTTTATGAGGTAACGTTTTATGTTTTCAAAAGGTCATTTAAACCGTTGGCTCTAAGGGTGACTTTACCACCATAAGTACATGTGCAGGAATTGATACTATTATGCGTTGTAACTTATATTTTTACAAATTCATGTGATCTATATCTCAGGAAAATATAGACATTATTTGTAAGTTACTAAGTTTATATATTTCCTTATCGTGTTTATTTATTTATTTACACCGTAGTTGTTAATTAACTTGTATAATTATCAGTTTTATGTATCACGTTTCTTTCGACTCGTTAATTAGTTTATAAAGATTATTTATTTACAGCTAATACCCTTAAGTTTCAAATTAACGGATTTTAGTTCCTCTATTTTCTAAATCAAGTAAATTACACGCTTTAACTCTTATGACTTTTACGTTTTAAAACCCGAGTAAGCTTTAAAATAGTTTTAGTGTTAATTAATTTTTATAAACCGTGATAAGTTTATTTTCCCTTTTAAAAACTCAGTTTCACGATCACAAATTTTAGTCATAAAAAATGTCATTTAGACTTTCTACTTATCTAAGTAAACATTTGCTCGTTAGCGAGTCTGCCAACCCGCTTGGGCTCGGTTGAGATGACTCAGGAGCTCAAATTTGCACAGGTACTTATACTTTTATATGCCAAATTTTAATAAGGTGAATTATGTGCAAGTGGTAGGAGGTATCTTGTGCATTATTGTTATATAATACCAACAACTCTCATGGCCTACCCCTCTTCTCTTTTTTGTTTTTCTGTCATGCCCAACAGTGGGTTGATGGCCACTGTTGTGGTCTTCTTCCTTCTCTCCATCGCACCCTTAAATATTACTGGCTAGGTTTTCTTGTTATTCTCGCATGGCTTTATGTTATAAGGTTAGTCATGAGCTAGGTAAAGGTCGAAACTAAGGGTGTGGATGTGTTATTCGCAACCTATTTGGTTGTAATAGTGGCAGTAACTGCTGCGAACCCATGGTTTCCATAGTGGCAGCAGCCCCCCTGTGTCGCGCTTGGATACAATTATGGTAGCCGCATTGTGTCATGTTTCTACGAGGCCTGGTTATGAATCAACGAGCATGAGTTGCTCGTCTTTAACCGAGTCTGTGACGCACCAATAGCGAGAAGAAGGGTCGATGTGGTTCATCTTGGGTTGCTTGGTCACGCCCACGGCATGAGTCGAGGTCACGACATAAGAAACTCTACCACATTTCACGTGAAATTCTAAAGTGTATTAGTCTCTAGTGAGCCAATGCATTTTTATCACGACATGTTTAAGGTTTTCACAAAGTCTTTTGGTTCGTTATGTGTCTACATGCATGATGCGTCGTCTACTAGTGTTACAATGCTTCGCTTGTTTTATGCATGGCACAACTACAATCTTTACATGCGTGTTTATATACGAATCATGCATGGTTTGTACCATGTGGTCGTATACACGTCGTGCAAAGCTGAGGCCCTCATCTAGCTTGACAAGGCTAGACGTGCCTTGGTCGTACGTAGGTCTGCCATGAGAATGACATACTAAAGCTAGACGTTAAGCCACGAGGGCGACTTACCGAGGTCCAAGCTTATTAGTCGATGGGGAGGAATGATGATGATAAGGGCTCAAACTACTCTTGGCTTCCACCCTTTGTAACTCATCGTCCCCTTAGCTCTTGCACTCTACGAAGATTCTCACTCAAGCCGTATTGTTTAATTTTTGTTTTCAAATTTTAGTTGTGATAGAATTGTTTATGCATGGTTCCTCATTTATACTCAAATTGTTGGCTTGGTTACTGAGATGTTACATGTGAATGCATACTCTACACACTATTGCACCATAGTGATAATTCTAATACTGTTAGTCATCATTGCCTCTTTTCTAATACTATTAGAGAATCCCTACTATTGCTTATCTTTTCTATTTGAAATTTGTATCAGGTATATAAGACGTAGCATGTGAAGGATTCTTTTCAAAATGAGAAAGTGAGTAGGGTAATGTGTAAGAGTTTGTAATGATGGGTGTTTTATCATTATCATATATTGGTTTTTATATGTATTCATATGTGTATATCAGATATTGGTTCTTATCATGTATTCATATGTGTATATTTCTTTTGAATTCAATTAGAGGTTTTCATGGTTATTAGGTTGAACGTAGATGGTTTTGTAAAGTGATACAAGTAATTGGCCTCGTTTCACAAATGTGAAATAAGTATGGTTTTCATCGTTACGCGTTCTAAAATATCCTCTTAGACACAAGGGTAATAATCGTGATGTCCGCGTGCTAATTACACTTTTCATTACATGGAGTAATGTTTGACTATTATAAAATGACTCATCGTTGAGATTAACCTTAAATTTGCAAACTTACAGTACATAACTTTTACTTAACGAAAAGAGAGATCTAATTTTCTTATGGGGTGCCACAGATAGCATAACATACACCGATAAGTCCTACCATTCATAGTCTGTCCCAACCTAGAGATCGGAACCACCCTAAGCCAGTCAAAAGTATGATCCTCCGTTTGAGACTTCCATAAAGCCATTTTTCGAGTAGATAGGAAAAAAGTAGATTCAACCATTTAAGTAACACGTGTGAAATATATATCTGCCAGTTTCTTCATGAGTTTGGGCGCAGCGACCTCACTTAGATTACTCAAAAGATCAATCTTCATTTTCATATTAAAAGCACTCAAGGCATTATCAAAAGCAGGCTAGAACTTACAATACATGAATGTCGGAGCAACATAGTTTTCAAGCCAGCAGATTGGAGTCTAGATGCAAGAAATGCATAGTTCAAAACATCACCCGCAGAGTAGACACTAAGCCCCCCAAGTACAAAGGGTAAGGTAAAGAGCCTTCACTGCCAATCACTGAATCCAGGACCGAAAGCACTGACAATACGCTCCAAGGTAGAATGAAGAGCCGCATCAAAAGAATGTTGAGCCTGCTCAAAAATCAGGGGAGAACATGTACGCATGGCAAAATATAGTTTGGATATACCTGCACAAGCACACAAGAGCAGCAACTCACACTAAGAGTCATTAATCTTAGCAACAACATCCATAAGATCAATGAATTTGGCAACCATCTTCATCACAAGCTCACTACATAAGTTAAAATTCGTACTAGTAGTTTAACACCATGGAAGGGTCGAACAATATTAGGCGGAAAAACACTCACAAACCTGCTTCTTAGGTCCTCCTTTGGCCAGAAAACCTTAGTTTTATCAACATTAAGATGCAAGCCACGATGAGGTCCATCCTCCATAATAAGCTTTAAACCTTCCTCCCCCTCCCCCACAGCTAAAGTATCTTTAATAATAGTGTCATCATCCAAATACCAAGCTTGAAAGGAAAGGTTAAAGGAGTCTCTAATCTTACACACCAAATGATGTAACCCAAGGGAAAAAGTAAAGGTCCAAGAGGATTACCTTGCTGCACACCCTGGTAAGTCCTCAAGGTGTGTTCACCATAGTATAATCTAGTTGGGTTGGAGTAGCAAAATTCCACCCAACGTGAAATAATAGGGCAACGAATGCGAACTTCATGTAGCATAACCTCACAGTCCACCAAGTTAAACTCATTTTGGAAATCCACTAGCAGCATCGAAATGCCCACATCATCTCCTCGATCCTTAATCAACCGAAGGACTGCATAAAGTATAGCCTCCCCTCCTCTAGATACCTCAACACCAAACTACAGATGGTGAACAATGTGATTTGTCTGTTGATGCTGAACAAGATAGAGGACAAGTACATTGCACTAACATTATCACAATAAAACAAAGTAGCAAAGGCCAAGGGCATATGAAGCTCACATAACAAATTCCACAACCAACATGACTCAAAAGCGGCATATGCAACACTACGATACTCAACCTCATCGCTAGATCGAGAAAGCATCACTTGACGCTTAAATGATCAGGAGAGTAAGTTATTTCCAAGAAAAAAACACAATAACCAGAACTCGATCGGTGAGTCGTAGGACAATCAGCCCAGTCCGCATCCGAGTAAGCAACCAAAGATGTAGTCGATGACGAGTATAACTGTAAACCATAATCAAGTACCCCGAACATACCTCAAAATCTGCTTGAGTGTAGAAAATGACGCTCCCTCGGATCATGCATATATAAACAAAACTGCTACACAACAAAATAAATATCTCCGAACGTGTAAAGGTAAGATACTGAAGAGGACCTACAAGACTACGGTATAAAGTCTAATCAGAAACAGGGTCCCCTCCCACCCCTAACTTGGCGTCGGTATCAATAGAGGTCTGAGTCGGGTTGCAACTAACCATATGAGCCCACTCAAGAATCTCAGCCGCATACTTACGTTGAGATAGGAACATGCCAGACAAGCTACAAGTGACATAAATACCCAGGATATAATTACATGGTATCATAACTTTTAGTAAAACCCACCACGAAAAAGTTTCATATCCTCCCGTCATCGGCTACTAGCCAGTGATCCAGAGGGATCCCCATCGATTTACTTTTGTTTTATTGTTTTGTTTTAATTAGTTTTTTTTCGTACCAAACTCATAAACTTTTCTTACAAAACCCTAGCCGTCATAATTAACCCTGTATGTATGTTGAGAAAGCAATCAATTAAATTTGTCTTCATTCATAAAATACCATTGGGGATTATTATAGTCGGGGACACTGGCTGAAAAATAAATGGCGCTCCTAAGCAAAGCAAGCATAACGTATAAAAATGTTAAAAAATGAGGAAGTCGTTAACCAATAAACAACTTTATTGTTGAATACAACTCTGCCTCCATTCAAGCAAACAATAAAGACGATGAGGCAAAGAAGAAAAGAATAAGCGACTTTCAACATTCATCTTAGTTTGTCAGTCCAGGAGACTTTCGTTTAAACTGCGAGGGAGTGTTAGACGTCTAGGTCATTGGCCCAAGCCCGATTGTGAGCTTGTGGTCCATTAGGTTTAAAGTTTGATGTGTTTATTATCAAAGCTATGTATTTATTATAAATACACATGATATCTCACATATGTAAGTTATTCAATCAATAAAACTCTTTTTTTACTCCCTCCGTCCCACTTTTATTGTCGTCTTGACTTTTTGAAGTCTTTTTTTAACTTTGATCTTAAATATTTTTGTTTGTGTTATATAATACTTGATGTAAAATATATGAATGAATTGGTTTTTAAATTTATTTTCATTGATATAATTTTCATCAAGTAGTATATTACACAAACAAAAATATTAAAGATCAAAGTTGAAAAAGAAAGACTTTAAAAAGTCAAAAGAGAATAATAAAAATGAAATGTGGATAGTATTTTACATGGTCTAACAAAAGTGGCAACTTTGATACATTTTCAATCGGTTATCCTTTTAAAAAGGAAATTGGTTTGCACACTCTTTCTTTTTATCGAAACACTCATCTTCATGCATTAAGTGATTGTACTGCACTCACATCTTGCATTATTTACTTGTACAATAAAGTGTGCAAATAAAAAACTAAAGTGTCCCAATCACCTAGTTTAAAAAACATTGCAAGTAAAGAGTAGAAATAAACACCCACAAATATTTAACTGTACTTGTAATCCTTATAGTCTTGTACTATGAAATGTAGGCCAAAAACATTTGCAAATTGTTATGCCAGACCAGATCGAGCAATATAAAATAGGATTGGTGGCAACCAGTTTCAACAAAACTATACCTTGGTCTTACCTTCGTACTTCTAAAGAGCCTTAAACATGCCAATGTATGATGATATAATATGTTGACAATGCTGCAGTTATAATTCATCGATCAAGAAGGAATTCCAGAAGAAACTCGAGTTTTGTCCCTTGTATGAAACGACATTGTTTTTATTGGTCTGACAAACACTCAATACAAGTCACCGCGCGTGTTTGTATTCATACTCACTTACCTATAATGTTCTCATATGATCTATTGCGTTTTGTGCTAATGTAATACATGTGTCTATAGGACAGAGCTAACTTCCTTCTTTTCATTTATGTCACTTATTTAACCAAATGATTATATACTAATCAAAGTACCAACACAACAGAATCTGGGAAAGTTACAAGTGAAACTCAATCGTTAAAAAAATTATCATTGCAAACACGAATACTCCTTGGAACCCCCTTATATGTCAAATTCTGGCGGTATCTACCAATTTCAAGCGAGTAACTGAATTTCTTGGCTTTGTTTTCCTCGCCCATGAACCGTAAGTATGCTACATGGCCTATAGTATTGCCGAAAGAAAGGCCTTTGAGGTATAAATAGAAATAACATCCATAGCAGTTGTATACCTAAACAAGACAAGAAATGTTAATGACATCAACGTTAGGGTACTTAAGTCACTTGAATATATATGTTGATTAGTTAACTTCTAAAAATGTATTGTAATCAACTCACATGTAACCTCCATGAGGTGATATTCATCTTATTTAAGAGTGGTTGAATAAAATTGGCCTTAATTTTGTTAGAAGATAGAAAACCCCGTAGGTGTTCTATTTTATTAATCGATAATTTATAATGTGAATTACATGTAAACCTTAGAAACCTAATGGACCCTAAACCCACAAACGGGCTTGGGGTTATTTATTTATTGGCCTGATACTCCCTCGCAGTCTGAGCGGCGAAATCGCGAAAGCTCGAGACTGGAAAAGAAAACATAAATACTAAAAAACTAATTAAAACCTAAATCGCAGCAACCACAAACCAATCTTGAGTCTTTATATTTTAGAAAGCAGCAACAGAAGCATCATAAGAGTCTTGAGTCTTCATAGTAGCAACAGAGCCACCTTTTATTAACAAGAAGTGATAACTGATATGCGGCACATCCAAAGCCCTTTGCATGCAATACTTAAAATTAAAAATTAAACATATGTCTATAAAGAAAGTGATTTGTGAGAGTAGGCAGCTGACAATAAATCAAAGATAAACAAACCAATGCTCTGATACCATGTTAGACTACATAATACCCGTAGGTGTTCTATTTTATTAATCTATAATTTATAATGTGAATTACATGTAAACCCTAGAAACCTAATGGACCCTAAACCCATAAACGGGCTTGGGCTTATTTATTTATTGGCCTAATAAATTTCACATCGATCAGCTAACTTTGCATAATGACTATTCTTGAGATGTGTGATGAGTTCTAGAATATTGCATGTGGCTCTACATCCGCTATCATGGCATGGACAATCATAAGGAACTTCCAAAGGTTTTGCTACTTTCTCCAAAGCCAAACATCTTATACTGCCCATGTCAGTGCGGCATACCGGACAACAATTTTCTACTCGTGATTTGCACATGGAGCATAAAGTGTGGCCATTCGGACACTAAAAAAATCAATTAACTATTATCATTATGGGTACATTATATGAGCACTAACAAACTACACGAATGACTTATAAGATAATCTTCTACAAAATGCAATCCCAAACACACACTGAATTTGTAGTGTTTCCAAAAAAGTAAATGTCAAAGAAACACACCTGATAAATCGGCGCAGACATTATGGTAACGCACACAGGACATTCAAGAAGCTCGGATACATTGTTGAAAACTAGTTTTTCCTTTTCAAGTTGCCACTTCGAAGCCCTCGTGTTGGGTTCTGTTAGAAAATTAGGGTTTGTGATGATCCTGGATATCTTGCTTGTATTGTGTTGAGTTCACTTTCCGTATAAAGTATTTCGACATGTTATATGCCTGGGTTGCACGAAATCTCTATTGGGATAATACAAAAAGAGTAACAATTTGTGTCTAGGCACAATAACACAAATCAAGAGCAAAAGAGATTATGTATGTGTGTTTTTTCGTATGTCTCAATGAGGCTAATAGATCTGTTTATAAAACAGATTCTAGATGACAGTTAAGCAGTTAAAGTTGGTTTAAACCAACTTTCACAACTGTTTTCCAACACTTACACTGGCTGGGGAAATAAGAGGAGGGAAACAGATGGGCTCTACCCCTTGACCCCGCATGTCGAAACATATTAACTCAACGAGTGTGCACTCCACACTTCCCTAACTCGTATCCGAGCCGAATATGTAATCTCATTAGTCTCTAGTAAATCGTCATTACCTAAATGGCCGTCGATGACACTAAAATCACCAACAAAAATTGCAAGCATGTAGATGCATGATCGATTTGGAGAATACAAATGATTCTGTAACATTTTGATTTTTCAGTATAATTATACCTCCCGGATGAAAATCCTTCGGCTATCTGCCCTGAAGTCCCTCTAAAGTTGGCTCTTTTGGTAGCTTCAAGCAAAGCTAAAACAATGAAGTACAAATAATCAGGCAAAAAGAAGTCCCGAAAATAGAAAAGAGTACAGTTTTAGTTAAATAGTTTTGTGATCATGGTGACCCGATGTGAGCTGTTCTAAACTTTCTTACTGAACCGCCCAACCACCCGTTTTGTCACCCGTAATGGAATAACAGAAGAGAATATACAGACCAAATCCAGGTCCACTGCTTTTCAGATATGGTAGTCGATAAACATCAGCCTTTTCCACCTTCAGGACATAGCTGTCATAAAAACATCATAGGTAAGAAAACAACACAAAAAGAGCATGATGGCACACACATATTATGATTGCTAATGACCACTCTCATTTCTTACTTTCGTAAACTTTATGCCCATATTAAATAAATGAACTATTGGATACGTACGCGCTACCTGCTTCAATAAAGCGTTCAGCCGTTATAGCATTCTGGCAAGTGAATTCACCAAGCAGTGGAATTCTATAAATAAAGATGAGAAAACCAAATGAAATATAAGATAAGTTTATATCGTGATGAAATGTAAATACAAAAAGTTTCTTATTGCAGAATTGAACCTAAGTTGTTGAAAAAGTCCAGGAATAGGAGATGAAGCTGTCAAAGGAGTGTTCATTATAACAAGTTTAGATATCCTGTCGGGATTTTTTAGGGCCCAAGTTAATCCATAAGAACCGACAAGAAATCCCTACAACAAAAGTGAAGAGATTTTACATATACGGTTTACATAGATACTAATAGAAACTAAGGAGTCTAGTTATATCAGAACAAAAGAACATTCACACTTAAACCGATTAAATAGGGAAAATATTTCAAACCTGAACCACTAGAGCGAAAGGTGATTCGATCTTCAGAACATCGAGCAATTTATCGAATTGTTCATGGTACTCTTTCTCTGTCAAGAATAACTTGGTTAGATCACTCTAAGGATCTGAACTATACACAGCTTGACAAAACATACAATATGAAACTATGTTCATGTATCACATACCCGTGTAGTCAAAGCCATCAAATCCTGCCTGTGGCTTGTCACTAAAACCAAATCCTAACCAATCAGGCGCGAAACAATGGAAACCAGCATCCGCCAACTAAAAATATATATATAAAGAAGATCAATACATTACTAGAAAATATATTTATTACGGCCGATAGAAGAAAAAAACATTCATACGGAAGAAGCAGAATCACAACCTGAGACATCACAACTCGATAACTGTAGGATTGTGTTGGAGCACCATGGAGAAAAACAACAGTTCCACGTAGACCAAGTTGGCCATAGATGAGCCTGCAAGACTCAAATTTAAAAAGCCAGAGATACCAAAAGTATATATGTGGTTGTGTGTGTATCTTTACTTAGCTTTATACATGTTTCTCGAACAAACCATACAAAGTCTCCAGATATTTTGTATTTACCGTATTCCTTTCCCTTGTCTTCTATTCTTTAAAAAATTACAAGATTCAAACACAAGCTGTGAAAAAAACAACAAATTCAATTGTATGGATTCACATTGTCAACAAGACCAACGTTGTGCTAACTAAAAGATACAAGTTAAGATCAATAAAGTTATGACAGAAGTAGTTTTATGACATTGATTTCTTTGGTTTTGTACACACTCTTATATTGTCAAAAAGTTCTGCTATTAAGGCTACGTACCCAAAGATCAAAACTAAGGTCACTCGCCACTAAACACTCCCATTACTATTTAATACACATCCGATTTTAGCTCCCAAACACTCCCATTGTCATAAAAACAATATCAAAATCTAACCTAACTAGTCAATATCAACAAAGATAACATAAACAACAGACATATGCTAATCAAGCTATAAATAGAATCTTAGTATCGGAGGAAGACGATAGTGAGTCCTCAGAGATCAATCCTGAATACATCAGGAATTAACATCACTATAGCTTGTATAACATTATATAAGCTACTTGCATACAATCACAATCCTTTATTCAAATCACATAATTCTTACTCCATTTTAGGTCAATCTGCACATCACCAATCAGCATCACTATAACTCTATAACAAAATCACAATCCGAAACTAAATTGTCAATAAAATACCACAGTAAAATAAGCACACAATCACAACCCCTTATTCAAATCACATAACTGGAATTTTACTTTAAGGTCAAACATCTCTATAA
>BQNB010102982.1:0-24127 GCA_026074375.1 Tanacetum coccineum | reverse complement strand
AATCCATTCCCATTCAGAAGATTCTTGTCCTCAAGGATCAATGGAAAAGTCAGGAAACTTCTTAATGAGATCCTCAGCAAGCTCCCAAGAGGCATCTTCTTCAGGATGGTTGACCCAATTGACTAGCACATATACTGCTTCTCTATTGATGAGTTTACCAATCCTTCTATCAAAAATGATTTCAGGTTCCACTGACAACAAACCATCTTCACCACATTGAGGTGGAAGTCCCATTTTCAAAGAATTTCCTCTGCACAACTTGAGTTGAGACACATGAAACAACCCACAACACCAAATGAACCATCTTCCAAACACTTACTCGAGTTGACTCAGAACTAATTGGTGCAATGCTTATTCTCTCACGAAAACCTCACAAGAAAAAAAGCTTCAAGCTGTAGTTTGAGTTCAGTATACAAGTGATGACATATATTTACTTGTCTATGCAGCACATGACATTTCCATACTCCCCATACGTCAAACAACACATATTTCTTTTTCCTTTTTGGCCACTTCCAAATATCAAACATCACACGCGCCTTTTTCTCTTCTCGGCCACTTCCATATATTCAACTTCACACGTCCTCTTCCTTCTCCAACTACATGTTGTGCTTTAGAGCTACTGCTATATGTTCCATAGCCATTCCCACTTTCTTCAGAAATTAACTTCTTTCAACACTCTTAACCAAAATTTCTTCACTTTTCCAGGTAGCCGAGCAAGAGCAATTGGATATAACTGGCGGGTCATGTGTTTTGTCCAGTAACTTTGAATCTCATACAACAAAATTGTCATTTTCTTTTGTATTTTCGTTTTGTCACACACCATACTCCTTTTTCTTCTCTACTATATTGCTAAGCTATTGTTTCCATTCTTTCTATCCTCCTCAAATCCTTCCTCCCTTATTATATCACCAGCAATAAACTCCATTTCGCAAACCCCACTCCCATTCTTCTTGACACTATTCCTCATCTTTTCACAAATCTCCCTTTCCATTCCACCCAAACATTCTACAATACACTCATCACGAAGTTCTAGTCCACCAACTCCTAAAGTCACTGGTTCTATCTCAATCAAACATTCTTTAACACACTCCATGATACAAGAATCTAATCCGACGTCACCCGTATTCCCTATTTTCATAACCACATGTTTTACTACATTCTTAAGTCAATCCACCTTCATAATATTACCACATAATTTTCCATTTCCGTTAAACCCACAATCCATCAACCTGATACCCATCAAACCAATGGATGTGTCAATCACTCCACTTGCATTATTTAGTTCTATAACCTCCTCATCTTCGATATCATTCCCTATTCCCCTCTTTTGTTCCCTTTTTCCAGCTTCATTAACAACACTAATTTCAGAATTACTATCCTTTTTCTTCCCTATGTCTTATAACGCAGTATGCTTTTCTTTATTAGTTACCATTTTATTGCCCTCATTTTCCAAACAATCATTAACATCTAAACCCACAGAATTCGCATCTAGAATCTTGTTACAACTTTCTCTCAAAAGCTCGTTAGTTGATTATTGCATGAAAGCCAAACAATATGCATCATAACTTTTTTCCAATTTCTAACTTTTTTCCAATTTCTGGTTGAAGCCCCAAAATGAACATACTAATGGCACACAACTCATCCCAACCCACCTTACTAGCGAAAGGAACAAAAGCATCATAATACTCTCGCACTTTGATAAGTCTGATAGATTGATAGTTCACGTTTCGTGAAACACATTGTATGCATTATTTTTTTACCATCCATGGATTCTACCCTTTTTATGTGTATTCCCCAAATCAAATCTTCATCATGATTATCAACCGTTGAACAACCCCTATCACCCCCAAGATACTAACTTCCAACCGAATTTGTAAAATCAGCCATTGATGATCCTTGAAGGTTATTATTATTATTTATTTATTTTAATGATTTTTGAACTTTTTGTGGATATAATTGAGCTTCCAGGATACGCTCCGATACCAATTGAAACACTATGATCTAGAAATAACGGCACAATAAAATTAGGAATCTCAAACAAAGAACAAGATTCGTGAAAAATGATTGTTATTGGAATTATAAATTTGTTACAATGGAATGATTACATAGTGTTTAGAGAGAGAAATACAATTCAAAGATAATAAGAAAATGACAAATGATTGGTATTTATAGAGGATTTTGAGCCGTAACTGATTTTCCCATCAATTTCACTTGTAACAGCAATTTGACTTTTTGAGTTTACTTTTCCAATTTGAGCCAAACTTTCCATTTCGTGACATACATATATCTGATTACTCCAGTGTCCCCAATCAGATTCAGGCATGCTTCAAGTTTAATTTAAAACCTGTATTTTTAAAGATATTTACGTTTTTTCATGAAACACTTTATTCATTTTCAGGGAGTTGTTAGATCAAGGTATCAAAGAGAAGAGAGTTCTCCTGACAAGAGATGCCAAGCTCCTGAGACATGAGTATCTGTTAAAAAACCAGATATATAGAGTGAATAGTCTTCTTAAAAACGACTAGCTCAATGAGGTATTGGCTAGTTTATGACTAAGAACACAACATTGCCAAGTTATTTGTGTTGTATTGCAGGGGCTTTCTTTATAACTTTAAAGAATTTATTTCATTTTGAAGTTAGGCCTGCGACTATAACATTTTTTGGGTGTAAATGGGAGGTACGATGTTATGGATGATTAGAAATGTCAATGGAGCTAATTAGAAATGTAAATGGGTGTTACGAAACCTCTTCTAATGAGTTACGAAACCTTCCAATGTTGAAATCAATGTTACGAAACCTCTTGAATACAAAACCAATCTTTACGAAACCTCAGACTTTTAACACGAAAACTATTTATGAAACCTTCAGTGACTAAACTGTGATACAAAACCTCCATTGTGATACGAAACCTTGAATTACGAAACCAAAACCAAGCTTTTGATACCAAACATTTGGTTTACAAAACCACAAAAATACGAAAGCTTCAACAGTCTACGAAACCAAACGGTTACCGAAAGTCCACATATAAGAAACCTCCTTTTGTAAATCCCGAATAACCACTACTTTTGTAAAAAGCAAGAAATCCCTTACTTTTGGACATTCTTAGCTACGAAACATAAAGAAAACCTATTAATATGATTTAAAGCATTTTAATCATGATAATCTCAATGTTACCTTTTCAAATTAACAAGTTTCTATGTTACGAAAGCTAGGTTAATGATTGCGAAAGCTATTCTTCGTTACGAAAGCTAACAAAATGACATACGTATGACAGTTACGAAAGCTTTCTACCTTACGAAAGCTCAAAATTGTCTTACGAAAGCACTTTTCCCGCCTAAAAACAGTTACCGAAACCTATTTCTTGTTTACGAAAGCTATCAAATCCATTTTTTCGATTAATTTTAATCCAAAAACACGTATTTTTTGTAATCTAGATATTAAATCTACAATTTGATGGTTACAAAAGCTAATATCTTGCGTTTTAAGATCAAAAACACATCAAATCATAAATCTAAACGATACGAAACCTATTGTTCATCCTTACAAAAGCTTGTTACATGCGATGTTTGCTAAGTAGTAATCATACAAAAGCTTGAAAGAATAGAGGAGAAGAGCTAGAGAGTATTTTCAACATTTTCTAAATTTTCATTTCAAAGGGGAAAATAGAAATGGGAGGGAGAAGTGAGATTACAAAAGACAAGACTTGTATAAATACTCTTCAAGATGAGTATTTATACTTATTACCTATCCTATTCTATTTTCCTAAACGTAGACAAATCTTGGTCAACTTTTCTTAACTTTGACCAAGATAGACTATATTGCATCATAATTACTAATAAAATTATAAGCTAAATAAAAACCAATCCATATTAATAATTAACACTTTTATCGTTCCTAACAGATACCCCAGTGATTTGTACACAACAAATTTTACTATTTCCATGACATATATTTTTTGTTAATTGTATCCTTTCTGAATATATATTCTTACTTGATTATCCTTACAAATATGATGATCGCATATGTCAAAATTTGTAGAGTGGGTTAAGAAAAAGAAACCATCCTCAAGATACCCTAGTATTCAAGCATCCTGATGTCTTCACGAGATGTTTTGATTTCAAACATTACTACACATATTGACGCTAACTACCTTAGTTTGACTGCGTACATTTTATTGAAACATGAACTACTTGATTTCAAATAATAAATTTTACTCCATAATAACTAATGAGAGAATATCATTTATTTTATATAAAAATTATAGAAAAAGAATAAAAAATTATTATAAATTCCCCAAGTCCTAATCAAGTAACGGCCACATTTTACTACCCATATTTCCATCCAAGATTTTTCATCTGATACAATTCTTGATTACATAAGATCTTTATACATAATCATAAATGAAGAATTATGGATAGTTTTCGCGACACATCGACCAAAAATGAACACAGTTGTGGTAATTACTTCGTTTGATCATTTCTTGTTCGAGTTATTTTTCGGCTGTTTTTGGTATCCATGTTTCTGATCTTTTGGCCGACCAAAAGTCCTCTCTTCTCTGAGGGTTGGCACGCATGGCCACTTTTATCTTGATGGTTTTGATATGTTATTTTTAAGGTTTTTTTCCAAAAGTTTATTGTATATATTGTGTAGAATTTATTAGGTATTCACCAAATTTTAATAGAGTTATGTTGATATTGTTGAAGGTACAGATGAGACTAAAGTGTTTGAAGAAATGGATTCAAAGTTAGGTAAAAGAAAAAGAATCCTTGATGTTGAAAAACCACTTGGTTTGTCAAGGATTCACTATTGTTTACAATGCTAGTCTATCAGTGAAGCATGTAGGTTTGAATGCACAAGATGACAGTCCTTTGCCGCCCTTTTTGTTCCTATGAAAAAACTATATTTCGCCTAGGCCAAAGTATCTAAGGTTAGCGTGATAGGCATAGAAAGTAATTTGGCTCGTCAAGAAAAGGTTTCTAGGATGATAAAAAGTTTGTCTTATGATTGTGGGGTGTCGTTTCTTGAAGAAGTGTCGAGTGATGATTGTTCAGTTGAAGAAACAAAGGATTTAGTTAAAGAGTCATTGGTTAGTACCCATGCTGAAAACGATGGTGAAAAAGAAGAGTTTGATGAAGTTGAGGACGGTAGCGGACGGATAGAGGCAAAATTGAGGCCAAATACGTCATTATTTTGTAGACGGCGCAACAGAGAGATGGAAGCACACTGATAGGTGTAGAATACACATATCTATTTATGCTTTTTAAAAATATACCAATATACCCAAAATGGATCGCAGAAATGGCAAAAAATGTGCTTGTATCTGAGTTTATTGTGTGCAGGTTTGGATATGTCAAATATCAAACAGTCAAAAACGGACACGAGAACGGATGAGTGATCAAGAAGCTAGAAGAGATCATGCCTCAGCCTTCTACAGTCTACTGCAGCTTAACCACATTCATCCAAAGCCCAGCTCCATTGTTTTAATAACTCAAGGGCTGATTTTGCAATTCATGATAGTTTGTTTATAACTAAGAAAAAGATGTGGGCCCAAACACAAGGGTCGAAAATGTAATTCCCCCAAAGTTATAAAAGTCGCGGGTCTTACCCGGGTCAAATAAACCCACTTTCCACTTCTCAACCAATCACAATTAAACCCCTAACCCAATTCAACCCGATCCTACCCATACCCTAACCCACCTCTACCCGGTTTAACTTATACCCCTTTTACAGTTACTGTGCACCGTATTTCCCCCAAAATAGATTAAACTCTTACACACACACACGAATAACTCACGAACACACCAAGAACCCTAGTTTCTTAACCATTCACCCACACCCAAATTAACCATAGGGTTAATGACCCCCTCACAATCCTTAACCCATCCATCGCTTTCAATTAACCCCAATCCCATTCCACCCTGGCATAATCTAACGATCTCATTGGTGGATATGACGTGGGAGTGAGTGCATATTCAGTCACACTCACATATCTAACACAAATATGCCACGTAAATGATCCGGGTGCTCACATCTATAATCCAACGGCTTACGATTGAGCGTTAGGAGACGAGAAGAGATGGGAGGCCCACAAGGATTTATAAAGAGATAGTAATGACTAGAAGATGGGAGGAAAGAGAGATCAAGCTTAAGGTGGTATGAGCCCGAATCCCCCACCCTCCCTTTCATTCCTAGCAATAGAGTAATTTTTTAGTGGTTAATTTTTAGTTTAAAGTTGTTAGTAGTTTTTATGTAATTTCAATTTCGTGTTGTTTCATTTCGTAATGTAATAAAATATGGATTTCTGTTTCTTATAAAAAGTATTATTATTATATTAATTGTGTTTTCATTTGTCTGAAAAAATTTGTGTTTGTTATTGTTATTGTTGATTCGATCAAGGCTTGATACCATCTTGGAAAAAGGATGGCTGCTATGGTATCAAGAGGGTTTAGAGCTGAGGGTCAGCTTATAGGTTAGATTAGGTTTGTGTTTTTGAGATTGAGCTTATGTGAATTAAGCCATAAGCTCACAATAAGCTGGTTCACTTTCCTTGTTCTAGCTGAAAGCTCAAGTTACTCTTTTATTTGTTTCTTACATTTGTTCTGTTTCTGTTTTGTTAATAAGCTGTGGGTTATGTGTTTCATAAGAGAGTTAAATAAGCTGTTGAATTTGCTTATAGTTGAATAAGCAGAATTTATAAAGTAGTTAAAAATCTGTCATATGCCCTTTTAGTTGCTTTGTTAATATAGTTGATAGGTAGATTACTAAGCTTCTAGAGCTTATAAACTGATAAGCTTATTCAGCTTATTTTAAATAAGTAGAGTTAAGTTTTATTCTTAAAAGCAAAGTGAAACTAAGTCTGATTTGGATTTAATTGCATTAAGGATGCTGGTTGTTGGATTTTAATTAATGCAGGGACCTGTTTTGTAACTTTTGAAAGTTTCTGTTAGTAAAAGCTTTTCATAGTTAGTCCTTTTAATTTACACAGTTAGTCCTTTTGTTTTTCATAGTAAGTCCTTCGTTAGTTTAAATAGTTAGTCCTTCGTCTAGTTAAGTCCCTAGGTTAAGGGACTGCTTCTGTCATTTCATTAAACTTTGTGTTTTTTTTTTATAAAACTTAAATGTTTGGCCGCCTACCCTCAATTTTGATTTGTGTCACTTTCGGCCCATGTGTTTGTTTGGTTTTAGTTTAAGTTTTATAAAAATAGTTTTTTTATAAATAATAAAATTAGTTTTTTTTAGTTTAATTAGTTAAATTAGTTTTTAATAAATAGTTTAAAATTAGGGCTTTTAATAAAATTAATTTTCTGCATTTTCTCTCTTTATAAAAAGTATTTTTATAGAATTTTTAGTTTAAGTTTTATATTTTTAAAAAAATTAATTTTCAAATTTAGTTTTAAAACATTTAATTTTCAAACCTTTAGTTTTTTAATTTTAACCTTTTAAATAGAAAAATTAGTGAAAAAAAAAAATGTTTTTCTCATCTTTTTAAGTAATTTAGGATTAAGTTAGCTTAAAAAGTATTTTTCTTCGTTTTTATCAATTTAATTTCTATTTTTAGAATTTAATTTAGATTAAATAGAATTTAATTCATAAAAAATCCGAAAAGCCTTTAAAAAATATTTTTTCTTTTTCCTAAAATTTTCTTTAGCATTAATTTAGGTTTAGGAATCTAGTTTACATTTTTAAGATTTAAATTGCATTTGTTTTCTTAAATGTCGCATTTTATTTACTTTCGTAATTAGTTTAGAAGTTGGTTAATTGTTGTTTAATTTGTGCTTTAATTTTAGGTGCCTAGTATTAATTAAATCAAAATATCTCTTTTCTTATTCAAATCAGGATCCAAACTTAAACGAGGTTTCCATTGCAAGGTAGTTGGGGGAAACGACCCGGGTGATCATACTTACCCGGTTTAATATACGTATTTTATATTATATTATATATATTTTTGAGAGTGAATTTTATCAAGGGTAACTTGGTATCTTTCTTAATTACTCTCGGGATTATATTATTTTATATTATATTTTACGTGTGTATAAACTGCTCAATCACACACTACTCTCCCCAACTTTAAGAAACGAAGACACTATGTATTCATCTACAATCAACACCAAAAAGGCATGCTTTTGTACGAAACAAAGAATGAAAGCATTTGAAAAGTACATGTCTGATAAAATTTTGACATTTAACGACCCATAATGTGAGTTTATTTTAATGTTTCACATCTAAGGGTTATAAAGTTAGCCGCTTATAATTGTGGGGTGTCGTTTCTTAAAGAAGTATCGAGTGATGTATGTTTAGTTG
The DNA here is from genome assembly GCA_026074375.1 of Tanacetum coccineum. Classification (NCBI taxonomy): domain Eukaryota; kingdom Viridiplantae; phylum Streptophyta; class Magnoliopsida; order Asterales; family Asteraceae; genus Tanacetum; species Tanacetum coccineum. The sequence continues at coordinate 15,826 of BQNB010102982.1, read as the reverse complement.
AAGCAACAGAGGATTTAGTTAAAGAGTCATCGGTTAGTACCCATGCTGAAAACGAGGGTGAAAAAGAAGAGTTTGATGAAGTTGAGGACGGTAGCGGACGGTAGCGGAGAAAGCGTTAATATCATAGACCTCCTCAAAGAAAATAAGTTAAGCAGGTTAGTGATGCCTGAGCCTGCATAAGTGTGGTTGAAAGATTTTAAGAAGACCAAGGAAGATGTTGACAACATTTCAAGTATTGACATAGGATGCTTCAATTTAATAAAGAAGTATATAGCAGGAAGAAATGCATTGAGTCGTATCGAAGATATCGAACATCTTATTGAAGCAAGTCAATTACCTCTTCAAAGAGTTGATTCCAAAAGCCCGGCATCAACATCATCATCATGTGGTAATACTCAAATTGTGTTCTAATCAAGAATACATTCATTCAGATGCATTCAAGCTCCTTCAACAAGCTGACGATGATAAGACTCATGTAATAGGATTGGGAATGTAGTAATAGGATTGGGAATGCAGTAACAGAAGGCCGATACCTGGTGTTTGGTATTGGCGCAATGCAACTTCTTAGTGCAGCTATTTATGCACTTGCATCTGAAAACACTTCCTCCCCTTCCAACGTACTCGCTACAATCCCTACTATCTGGTAGTTAACAAGTTGTATCTAATAACCAATTATGTTAAGTACATTTTTTTTTATTTCGCATTTTATTGATTATTAATTAGATTTTTAAATTGTGATGCACAGGTGTTCGAGCAATACTCTCTAAGCCCAATAAGTAGACATGATATTATTATGAACACACCAGTTTGTCAATTTCAGTAAAAACAACAAAGTATACAGATTCATCCAATAATGCTACACACATTCCAAACATACTAAAGAAGACACGCCACAGCGAAGCGCACATCTTCAATACTTGTTATATATATTAGAGAACAAATACAACAGATAATGAAATGGGAGGTGATACACGAATGATTTTACTTCATCCATAAAAAATTTACGTGAATTTACTTTTATAACCTCCATATACTTCTTAGCTTTTACCCCATTTTGTCTGACTAAACTTTTGCCATGCGTTGCTATTCACTCTCAAATCTCAATTCCATCGTGTTTCCCTGTGCTAAGATGAAAATGTATATCACACATATAATCAACGTTTGCATTCACGATTCCCAATAACTTTTGAAACTAATCTACTTATCAAAGAAATCATATAATCAGTTGGGGACTAGTTGCTCATGTAACGAGTAACTATTGATGATATGTAATCCTTGCTTGAGTCAAGGGGTTAATGAAGGAAAGTGAAGAACCTTGTGGCTATAAAACCCTGTCACTCTCCTTTTTTTGGACATATATATCAGAAAACACAATCACAGAAATAGCTTCTTATTTGAGCTAGATAAGAAAAAAAGATATGAGAAAAGTTTTGAAGGTGGATAACACTAAAACAAAGAAGAGATGGAGCTTTGGATAATCTATGAAGGATCTGTCACAAAGGGTGACGGTGGAAAATGATTCCACCAGGGGTGGCTCAAGGGTAAAGCAAGTAAAGCTAGGGCTTTAGGCCCCCAAATTTTTAAGGCCCCCGATTTTCAAAGCCATTGTATATATATAGTGACTGATATGTTTTTTAGGTTGTCATTTATAAAAATCCGATTATAAAAGGCCATAGATTGCCTTTGTCAATTAATGTTTGATTGCTTGAGTCAAGGGTGTTTAAATGAAGGCAACGTGAAGGAACATTAGGCTTTAAACCATATCACTCTCCTTTAGAACAGAATATATCAAAAAACACAATCACAGAAATAGCTTCTTATTTGTGCTAGATAAGAAAGAAGATATGGGATAAGGTTCAAAGATGGTCTTAGAGGGTTTTTAGGACATGAGAAGATAAGAAAACATCGTTAACAGTAATGCTACAACAAAGAGGATGATGAACTTTGGAAAAATCTATGAAGAATCCATCACAAAGGGTGACAGTGGAAAATGATTCCACTCAGATGAGGTCATGCATGTCTACATCGGAAAAAGAACAAAATAACCATGCAATTGCTGTTGCGGGGACCGCTGTAGCTGCAGCAGACGCGGCGGATGTTGTCAGATTTACGAGTGACGGTAGGGGTTCTTCATTTATTGGCAGCGAAAAATGGGCTGCCACCAAGATTCATCAGTATATTAGAGGTCATGGTATGTTGTCTATTTTATTTATCAAATTATTATAGTTTAAGATTAAAGCTTACTTAAGCAAATAAGTTATGGGATACTTTTAAGAATGCATTATATATTCAAGAAACAATCCCAAACACATTTTTACTATTGCAACACGTTTACTTGCTTGTTTATAGTTTTTATCTGTATTTTAGTTGTTGTATTTATAGACCATAGATATATACTTTATGTGAGCTTTTTACAACCAATTGTTATTAGAAAAATTATTTACCATTCTGTGGCACATAATTCTGTGAGTTTGTGAGTGTGTGGCTGCGGCAGTTTTACTTTGTTTCGCTGCCACATTTTATTGTGTTTGGCTGCTGTAATTTGTGTCTCTCTACAACCATCCTGGTCTAGTTTATAGTTTTTATCTCCATGTTTTAACCATTGTATGGTATCTCTTACTAGTTAATATAGTTTTTTAATTCTTTCTGTAAAACAAAATATGAAGAGCATAAATGATAAATAAATAATAATATGTATGCCCTAGTCATTTTTAGCTGCTGCTCGCGAGACTCTATTAACACTCAGATTGTATGTATTGGATAAATTGTGGTTGGGGGTTTTAGTTCCCGCCGATAAATAAACAATAACCCACAAATTTAATTTAAAGCATACAAATCTAAATGATAATTGTACACTTATGTTTGGCTTTTACTCATGACCACATATTGTATTATAGAACTCGTGGAACTTCATGACTATGAATGCAAGTTGTTGTTAATTAATTGTCATAGCTTTCACCGATTAATGGTGTGGTAGAAACTTAGAAGAACATTTGATTTGTTGGTGTATGTAATTGTGTGTAGCTTTATAAAATGAAATTGAGGATAAAATGAGATTCAAGAAATGTGTACAGATCATATAAGACTTTAAAGTACTCTCTAACTTTTATACTGAGGGGATAGATATGTTTATGGTTAACATTTGACAATTGAATGGTGTCACGCTTTGTTTTCGAAGAACGCATCTGTGACTACCTAAAATGTAAACATGTGGATGATCATAAATTCGTAATGTGTCAAGTTTAAACGTAGTGGTGTATATATGTGCATAAAGAAATGGTTTTGACCTACAGAAACTTTACGTTTCCTGTTTCGTCACCAAGTAGTTTCCTTCACTAGTTATTGAGTATTTTGTTTTGGTCTAATGTAGTATTGTTTATCTTTTTAGGCAAGAAGGGCCCTGAGGGCATTGAGAGGACTAGTGAAATTTCAAGCTCTTGTTAAAGGGATCGTTGTTAGAAAAAGAGTAGCTGCTACTCTATATAGTATGCAAACTTTGCTTAGAGCTCAGTTGGGTGTTCACATCTCAAAGGGATTATCGTTCGTTCAAAATAATAGTGTTCACTGAAAATCCGTCACCAAAAATCACTGTAAGATCTATTTTATTTACTTTCGTTAATTTTTCTAAGAATATGTGATTTTATTGTTCATTATCATAATAATATTTTTTGGATGGGATCAAGATACAATTGTTGTTCATATTCATTTAGAAATGTTTACACTTTTAATATTTCAGGGAGAAGGTTTGAAATGGACACGAGAAGTGAAATCCATAGCAAGCGCTCTCAAACTTCATATGATTCTATAAACAAATTCATACGATGGAGACCACCAAAATAGCTGGAATGGACCCTTATTGGCCAAATGGGCAATCAAGGCGATACCATTATCAATGATCTAGAAAGGGGATTACTGGCAAACGTAGACAAGTGTTCAAAAAATCACACTAGAAGCACGCCTCAGTTGTTGCTATTCAAATAGGTCAAACACTCAAACCAGACCTCCAAAAAGTGTATGCAGGGACGCCTTTTCTAGACCTTATTTGAATCGTCCAGGTTACATGGCCAACACGCAATCATTTAGCGCGAAACAAAGGTCACGTATGTGTAATGAACTTGATGTACGAATTTGATGAAGTTGAGGACGGTAGCGGATGGAGTAGGAATGTTTTGTTGCAATACGTGTTTGTAGTGATTCTTTTGATTTTAACGATTGTGCCTATATGTGTAATGAACTCCCCAACGGTTTCACATTCTGAAGTTGGATATAAAGGTTTCGTCCTGATGATGTTGATGGACGAAAATTTGAGCGAGAACATGATTTGTTATGATCATGAAAAGTGGGATACAAGGTTTTGGAATGTCTTGTTATGAATTTTCTAGATGAATACACTGGACATTCCATTAAAAGATACTGTGATGGAAGTAGATGTCATTAAGGATTGAAAGTATGAGATGGATAACTAGTTCACAATTGAGGCCGAAAAAGAAAGTTAAGGTCAGTTTATTGGGGACAGATCTGGGTCAAATTTGATGTCAAGAAGGGATGATAGGATGTGATTGGACAATCCCGAAGTATGATAAAAGTAGAGACTCAGCCCGAATAAAGAGTTTCTTAGGATGGGTGACATACCCTTAGTTTATTGACTATGATGCTTATATTTAATATATAGAAGTATTTAGCAGTAGAATGCATGGTGTCGTATCGTAGATATCGATCATCTTTATTGAAGCATAGTCAATCAATACCTGTTCGAAGTGTTGATTCCAATAGCCCGGCATCCTTATTCTGCTTAAGGTGGTAATCTATATGGTGTGGCTACTCCGAGTAGTACCTGTCATTAATATGAATTCAGCTCCTTTAAAGCGGTCAGACGTGTAGTCGTCTAGTTATTGATGGGGTATGGTCAGTTTATTGAGGACTTGTAGGGGTGTGTGGTTTGTCGCAAATGCAATAATTAGGGCAGATTTTGATGCTAGGTAAGAATTTTTATAGGAGGAGAAGGTATTAGGTCGCAGAGTATGACAAGTAGTGTAGGGGTGGCGTTAGTGGGGGGGGTGTGATTTGGGTGGGATTGGGTGGATTGTGGTTTATCTCGGGGTGTGAAGGTATTGTAGGGGTTGGGGGGTGGGGCTGTTTGAATGGGGTTTGTGTTTGGTGGCTTCGGGGTGGGAGGGGAGGTTATGGGGGAGGGGAGCCTTCAGATTTGTGGGAATTGGTGAAAGGTGTGGATGTGCTGGTAATTTTCTGTTATTCAGAAACGTTTCTTTAAAGTATGTAGTTATGTCTCTTTAAGTTTTTCTGGTATGTTTAGTTAGTTAAGTTGAATTGATCTAATTTTACTAGTTTAGTCTTCAAGTTAGTAGTTAGTATTTTCGTTGAGTTAGTATTAGTTTAAGAGTTTATTTAGTTATGCTTATGTATATAGTTTTATTAGTAGAGAGTATTGTAGTTTTATAGTTTGTGTTATTGTTTTATAGAAGTTCATATATTATAGAAATGTATGTTTTTTTTAGATGTTTAGAGTTATATGTATTATAGAATCTAGTGATATTAGTTATTATATAGGTTTATAGTTTAGCTAGTTTTATTAGTTAAGTTTAGTGTTGATAATTTAATTTTTTTTGTTTTTAGTAAGAGAGTGATTTAGAAGGAGTTTGTTTGTTGGTTTTGTACTTGTGTAAAGATGAGTTTTAAAAAGTGTATAAGTAGGAAATAGTTAGTTAAGTTCTAGTTATAGTGGATTTATTAGTTTAGTAAACTATTCATTAGTTTGTGGGATTGTTTTTTGGTTAAAGTTAGTTGTTTTTGTTTCGAGTAGTTTAATCAACAGGTTAAGTTTAGTAGTTTTTAGTGTGTTAGCTTAAAGCAGTGGTAATGGTTGAGGAGAGTAAATTTGTTAGTATCTTGGTTAGTTTCATGAGTATAAGTTCTAGGCAGTTTAGTTGTTAGTTAGTTATGTATATTATTAGAGTTTACTTTTTTAGTTTAAGTGGATAGATAAGATTGTAGTTTTTGTTTGTTATAGATAGTTAATGGTATTGGTGATTGTGTTTTTTTTATTAGGTTTGTAGTTAGTTTAAGCTTTAGGTGTTGTGGTCTAGTTTAGTATAGAGTTTATTGGAGTTTTCTTATCTATGTTTAAGTATTAATCTTCTTTAGTCATGTGTTGGTTGGTGTTAGTTAATGTTGGAGAGTCACGTTAGATAGAGGTAGTTTGAGTTTGTTCAGTAGGTTGTTAGTTTTAGTCTTGTGTAGGTGTAGGTATAGTTATTAGTTCTTAGTGAAGTCTATGTAGGTTTAGTTTTATTAGTTAGGTTATTACATTTAGATAGTTTGTATGAGGTAGGTATAGTGGTTTATTAGTGCAGTTCTAGTTTTGGTCTTCCAGTTGTTACAATAGTACGTTAGCTTTGAGTAAATATTCATTAGTTTTTGGGTTAGAAGTTAAGTTAGTAGTTATGTTTGTAGTAGTATGTTAGGTTAAGTTTGTTATTAGGTAGTTGTTAGGCTTAGTTTCAAGATAGTTCTATAGTGTGTATCTGCATAGAGATATTTAGTTTCAGAATATATAGTTATAGTTAGTTTTTCTTTAATAAGTGATAGTTGTTTAGTTATAGTTACAGTTTAGAAGGGTTAAAGTTTAAGTTAGTTTATCAGTTAGTTTAGTTATTTAGTCATTGTTATAAGATGTTATTATTTTATATTCTCGTCTTATAGTTAGGTTATAATATTTAATTAGGGAGTAGTAGTTGTAGTTATTATAAGTTATAGTTTATGTTATTTATGTATATTTAATTAGTAGTATTGATATATAGAGTAGTAGTAGCTAGTTATTAATATGTTTTATAAGGATGTTTTTAAGTTTTGAGAGTGTATTATAGTTAGTTTAGTTATGTAGTTATCAAGTTTTAGAGTTTAGTTCCTTTAGTTACCTGGTTATTAGTAGTTTAGTTTTTTATTAAGTTGAGTTATGTTTAGATGTTTTAAGAGCATAGTTCTAGTATTAAAGTGATAAATGTTATAAATGAGTAAGAAAGAGATAAAATTAACGTTAAGTATATTGATATCAAGTCTTTAGTGTTAGATTCTTCGTTTATTCTATGAAGCGTTTAGTTGTGATAGGTAATGTGGTAGAGATAGGATAAGAGCGTAATATTTATTGGGTTTTTTACGTTTAGTTAAGGTGTTTGGTGATTTCCTTTTATGTAGGTTAGTTCGTGTGAGGTAGTTTAGTTATAATTGAGGGTGTTGGAGTTTTAGGAGTAGTGGGGTGAGTAGTTGTTTGTTGTATGTATCGTATTGATGGTTTGTGGGTTGGGTAGTTGTTCTTGGGTTGTTGGTATGGATTGGTTTTGGGGGGTGGTTGTGTTTTCGATGGGTGTGAGTTTGGTTGGGGTTATTGGGATTTGTTTCGAGGTGTGGTAGGATTTGGTGGGAATTGGTGTGTGGCTTGATGTGATGTGGTTGGGTTGTTTGTGTCTATTTTGTGGTATATGTGATAGGTGTTGTGGTGACTTTGGTTTTTGATGTGTATGGGGTGGTGGTATAGTTGCTGTAGGGTGGGTTTGTGAGGGTTAACACTTGTTTTGAAGTTTTGTTGTGGGATTTGGGGGGAGGGGTCGTTGTGGTCTTATTTGGTTTGGGATGTTAGTTTGGGGAGTTTGGGGTAGTGTTTGGGGTGTGAGTGTTGGTTTGTAGCTTGGATCGTTAGTATGCATTTTGGGGAGGCAAGGGGTTGGAGCGTGAGTTTGGGGGAATGGTGCTTGTATGCATTTGGGTGATGGGGTGGGTTGTAGGTCGTGGATCACAGGATGTGTGTGTGTTGGTGTAAGTGTGGGTTGGTGGTTTGTTGGGTAGTTGTTTTTTTTTGATTGGGGTAGGGGGATTTATGTGATGTGTGGTGTGTTGTCTTTAGGTTGTTGCGTTTGGGTGATGTATTGTGGTGGTGGGGGCGGTGAGTGAATTTGGTGTGAGGGCGGTAAATTGGTGTTGTGGTGTTGGTTTGGATGTTGTGTTGGGTTACGGGGAATGGTGGGTTGGTTTTGAGGGGTGTCATTTTGAGTTGTGTTGCTATGTGGTTTAATAGTGGATATTTTAGAGTTGTTTTTGTAGGTTTTGGTTATAAATGATTAGTGTATTTGTTTAGTTAGTATAGTTTTTATATAGGATTATAGAGCTAGCTATAGTTAACGTAGTTTACTTAGTTTTTTTAGGAAAGTTTAGGTATTAGGTAAGGAGTAGTTTTTTAAGTTTATGACGTATTGTTTTTTCTTTGTAGTTTTTAAGTTAGTTTTTTATTGTTAGTGTTTGGTATCAGTTTTTAGTTTAGTCTTTAGTTAGTAGTTTTTAAGTTATATTAGTTGTTTCCTTAAGTGTTTGTTATAGTAAGTATAAATACATTTGAACTTTGGGCTGGTTACTCTATGAGTGATAGTTTTAGTTATTTTAGTATAAGTTTGCTATTTGAAATGAAAGAATTTTGTTAGTTTTAGGGGTTAGAATAGTTTGTAGTTTTGTTTTTGTGTATAGTAAGTGTTGTGTGTGAGTTTGAGTTTTGGTGTTGATGTGTAGGTGTATTGTAGTTACGATTGGGTTTTGTTTTGTATTAGGTAGGATCAGTTTTACCAGTATGTTGTTGTTTACTGTTGTGATGTTATATTATGTAGGTTTTTATAGGAGCCATGTTTGGTAGTGTGGTTTTATGGAGTTCATGTCCTAGGAGGTAGGACGTAGTGTTTAGGTTTTTTTTTTGTTTGTGTTTAGTACTGTTAAGGTGCTATTTTTGTTATGTTGTGTTAGTTTGGTCGGGTTAGTTGTCATTGTTTGGTATGTTGTGGTGTGTTTGTGTTGTTTTGTGGGTCATTTTGGAGGTTTGATTGGGGTGAGGGTTGTGGGCTCTTCTCTGTTAGGGTGTTTTTTGGTTGGGTTTGTTTTTAGGGTAGTTTAGGTTTCTTTGTTTGTTGTTGTTTGGTGTTGGAGTTTGTAGTGCATTTAGTTTGTTTTTTAAAAGATTTTTGGGGTCTTATTTAGTTTGATGGGTGCGCGTATTTGAGTGGTAGTGTAGTTGGGAGTAGGAGTGTATGTTTTGGGTTGGGTTTGGTTTATTAATTTAGTTAAGGAGTTTTTTAGTTATGTTTAGTTTGAGTTATACATTGTAGTTGTTGTTATGAAGATAGAGATGATAGGTTTTAGGTTTTAGTAGTTGTTTTGCATAGTTGAGTTATGATGAGTTAATTTTTGAGATTATTAGTTTAGTCTAACGTTTTAGGTTGTAGTATAGTGAATTTATTTAGTACTAGGTGTTATTGTGTTACTTAGGAGTTAATTAGAAAATAGAAGTTTAGTTAGTAAGTTGTTATTTGTAAGTGTATTAGTTAAGTTTGTTTTAGTAGTCTATTTATTGTGATTGGTTTTAGTTAAAGACTGTTAGTGGCTAGTTTCTTAGTTTTATGTTTATATAAATTGAAGTTAGTATCATTTAGTTTAGTTGTTGAGTTTGTTTGTTTAGTTATTATAGTATTTCTTGTAGTTAGTTAAGTAGGTTTTGAAGTTATGTTTTAGTTGGTGTTTTCCAGGAGTTAGGTATCGTATGAGATAGATTATTATGGAGTTTAATTTGTATAGTTAGTAGTTTAGGTAGAAAGTTTGTTAAGTGAGGAGTAGATTGTCTTAGGTAGTTTGGTTTTGGTTTAGAGTAGTATGGTTTAGAGTAATTAGTTATAGTTTAGAGTTAAATGTTTGGTGTTAGGTAGTTGGTAGTCAAGTTTTGTGTGTTTTTATATATAGTCGTTAGTCATAGTTGATAGTAGTGTCCTTGGGCTAGAGCGTATGTGATTTATATTAGAATGTAGGTTTCGTGTAAAGATGTTATTGTATTAGTAGCTTACAGTAGAGTGATCTGGTTAGTTCCTTTCAGTTTAAAGTTTTAAGTTGATATTTAGTTAGAGAGATGCTATGTAGTTTCTTGTTTTTTAGTAGTAAGAAGAGTAGTGTTAAGTGAAGTTTTATTATGTGTGTACGTTTAGAGTAGTAGTATGAATTCACGGTATCAGGTAGTAGAGATAGAGTGTAGAAGTTTACGTACCAATTTATGTTGGGTAGTTTTAGCAGGATCAGCGTTTGTTTTTAGTTTGTTAGTTATAGTTTTTAATTTTTAGTAGTTAATGTTATTAGTAGTTACAGTATAGAGTAGTTAGTGTTTGATTGAGAGTTAGATATAGTTCTTAGTATTAAAAGTTATCAGTTTAGTTTTTTTAACGTTAACATCTATCCTGCATAACCAATTTTGTTACGTAATTTTATTTATTTATCTTTTTATTGAATTATTAATTAGGATTTTTAATTGTGATCTGTGGGGGGAAATGTGCTATGCTCAAGTGGTTCGATTAATACTCTCTAAGCCCAATAAGTAGACATAATATTATTATGAACATACTAGTTTGTCAATTTTGGTAAAAACAACAATTTGAAAGAATATTATTTTTACATGTATATATACCCAACAAGTATAAAGATTCATCCAATAATGCTACAATACATTAAAAACATATTTAAGAACGACCCACTGCTAAACAAGTGCGGGTCTTCAATACTTGTTGTATCTATCTATACTCCTTGTAAAGGAGATTTAAAAAATTCTTGAATTTTCAACAATTGAAAGTTGAAAAGTTGAAAATCTATTTTAAGAAAAGTTGAAAATTCAATTTAGTAAACGTTGGGTAGCCTTGAATGGTTTTGACGATAAGATTGTAAAGAGCATCCTTTATGGTGAAACTTTTAAAATGTCTAAACTTTTTAAGATAGTAATTTACAAAAGCTTTGATTTTATAAACTTTTTGCACTAGGTGTTTATCCTTTTATAGTCATAGGGTTGAATGGAGTTTTTTGGAACGTAATTCGAGTAGAGATTTTAGTTTTGATGTTACTTTATTTTTTGTGGATTCCTTTTAAGACATTAATAAGTAATTCAAGAGGGGTTTTGAAACCTTTCGTTGAGGCCCGGAGAAGGGAAGAGTCAATGAAACGGTGTGTGATGTTGGGAGACAGTTTGCATTGAGTACATTATAAGTCAGGTATATTTTTTCTGGTTTGACTAACAAAAGAAGTTTTATTGGGTTGTGTACAATAGTTGCTATCCACATCATCTCATTAATTGGTGAAGATTTTAATGACATTGAATTAATTGTAGCTGATTTTCAGGAGAGATTAAAAAAAATAAGTGTAAAAGGTTGACTGCCGTGTAGAATAAAGATGGTGTTTTTTCAAAAGCATTAAAGTCAAATAGCTGTTTAAAACGTGTGTGATTGATTTGATTGTAACAATTCCTAAAATTAGTGATAGCATTAAATGTGACACATAAGTTTTTTGAAGAGTTTTGTGCCAGTGATGAAGTTTGTGTTAAGTACAAGAATTCGTGTAGTTATGCAAAATAGTCAAATATATTCCCTTTTAATAATATTTTTCAATCGATTTCTTTGTTTAATTTAATAATACTTTTTCAATGCATTTAACTTAATAATATTGTTTCAATGCATTATGAATATGAATATGTATGTTGTACTTTCTAAATATGAGACTTAATGAGAGCGCGACACATAGGATTCATTAAATGCAACGTGCTTAAAATGCTTGTAAAAAAGTTTGTTTTATTATATAAAAATAGATAGAAGTGATTCAAAAGTCGTTTCAACACATCAATTTTGTTTTGTACCGTGATCTGCTTAATCAATATAACTTTGTCAACGCATGAGATGGAAACACCTATTTATTTGTTTTAGGTTTACAACATCCTTGATTTATGAAAGATGATTATGATTTTAAAAAATAATTATTTGAATACCGAATTGGACATATTTACAAAAAATACAATATTTGGGTGTAATGATCAACATTATAACATTCAATGAATACCAAAAATTCTTATTTGACTTCCCCTTTTCAAAATGTAACATATTCACACCTTATTTTTACACGGGTCTCATTAAGTTACCATCAAAGTTTCTTTAATTAAGGAGGCGAATTTGTAATAAGTTTTTTATGATTATTTAACCCAAAATTGTTTATTAGTTTGTGCGTTAAAGTGTTGTACAAATGGGTTATTTTATGAATATTATTAATGCAGGCATATAATTTTCGTGATTAGGAGACTAGTCCAAAACCATCATTTTATTGTGTAGTATTAGATAGCATATTATCGTCTTAATTCTATAGCAACAAAATCTACTTTTCGAAATATTTTGAGAATATATTCAATTTTCATTTGTATTCGCTTATGTTCGTAGGTAATCAGGTTCTACACTTGTACATACAAGTATTATATTGGAGTAATTAAACATAAGTGGCGTTGTGGCGGTGTATATATCTTTTTTCTGAAACTTGGTCATTTATAATCACTCAATCAGGTTCTATTGTTCTTACTTTCCATTTTATAGTGTAAACAAATTGTTTAGTTTATGTTTTATCGGAAACAAATTACATATTTCGTTTAGATTATTTTTTGTACATTGTAGATCAAGCTATTTCATCACTTGAAAGTAGATTTGACCAATTTAGAGTATATGATGGTATCTTTAGTTTTTTATTTAGCATTGAAAATTTAAAGTCACTTGATGATAATAAGCTAAAAGAGCCGTGAAGGTTGAGCCGCCCCTCGATTCCACTAGGATGAGGTCATGCATGTCTGCCTCGGAAAAAGAACAAAATAAGCAGGCAATTGTTGTTGCGACGACCGTTGTAGCTGCCACAGACCGGCGCACAAGCTGCAGTGACTGTTGTTAGACTTACTAGCGATGGGAGGGTACTTTATTTAGTGGCAGGGAAAAATGGTTTGTCACCAAGATTCAATTAGTCCATACAGGTCATTTGGTAAGTTCTTTTTTTTATCAAATAATTACAGTTTATGATTAAAGCTTACTTAAGAATGGATTATTTATTCAATTAACAATCCCAAACACATTTTTACTATTGCAACAAGTTTACTTGCTTGTTTATACTTTTTATCTGTATTTTAGTTGTTGTATTTATGGACCATAGATATATACTTTATGTGAGCTTTTTACAAACCAATTATTATTAGAAAATTTATTTATTATTATGCGGCGCATAATTCTCTGTGTTTTCTGTGAGTCTGTGAGTGTGTGGCTGCTGCAAGTAAAACCAAGTCGAAGAAACATTCGAAACTTCCCTCAAACGGGGATCAAATTTGATTGGATTATCATATGAAAAAAGTACATATTCACATGGTAAGGCTAAGCATCCAGCTTAGAAAGCATGGGCTGTAATGGTTCGGTCTTTGGGAACTTTGGAAAAAAACTATATAAATATAGTGTTAACTCTGATTACATGAAAATAAGTTATATTGTTTAGTAATCTGTTTTTTTCTTCTAATAACATTAGTTTGGGAGTTCTACGTACAATAAATACATTTGAGGCGATTTTTAACCCGTTAAACAGTAGAGATAAAGCATAAACCAAATCAATTAGAATTCATATATGCCACCTCTAATGTCAGTTACGTCGACCACAATGGTCTATGAAACATCCTTATTACAAGATTTGAGAAACGTTTTCTTATAGAATAACTCTAATGAACATGTGGTTGCAGTTTGGCTAAAGTACGTTTCATGAATTCTAAGGCGAGATTAGATGCATGAGGCTTGCGGAAAATGAGAACTGGATTGTCACTATTACTCGTGGATGTTTCAGTATGGTATACAGACGACGACCACCACAAGATCCTCATGCATGTTTCGGTACTTAATATCGACGATGATCATAAGGCTTATGGTTACCTCCTAATTTTCGTTTAGGATTCTAATTTATATATATTATTGATTCATATGTTAATTGGATTCTAGTTTTTGAAATCCTACTTCTGATACTGCACGCTACAGAGTTGAAGCCGGTTGTTGTCAAACTTGCTACAAGCTATTTTGATTTTAAAAAAGATGAACGTCTAAAGGTAATCAACCAACTGTTGTATCTGATTTACTCAACTCTTCTACATCGAAAATATTCTTTTGGTCGTAATTCGATGTATTAGATCAAAATCATCTTTCATTGTTTTATTTTTAACATACCAGGTACATGCCACTGATGGGATTAAGTTTGTGGAAGATGCTTCCAAAATACAATATTGGTTACTATATATATGGTTTGGACATGAATAACCTCATTGTTCTCAAGCAAGAAATGCAAGACTTATGGCTTTGATGAAGAAGGTGACTTTTATTCTTTTCTTATTTTCATTTGTTTCACAAGAAATATTCTTCGTGTACATTTCTTTATTGCTTATAGAGACTCTCAAACCTACAAAATGGTTTCTAATCTCAGTTTTATTTTTCTGGAGAAGTAGGAAGTGGGGGGGGGGTACTGATGTGCAATTGATCCTGGAAAAGAGGGTACATTCCCCCTCACTTATTATATTTGCATCCTCTAAATCCAATTCCCTACCATCGATTATGGAAACAATGAAAAACCATTATTAATAGGTACATATGGACTTCATTTCAAGTCACAAAATTAATAGTGTACGTTTGGGATGCTATGGAACGGAGAGACATGCGGCTCAGAGAACAATACTTATCGTTGTGTGGTATTTCACTGCATGTACGTTTGATAAGTAGTCATTTAAAACCAAACATGGTGGTCTACAGTACATAATGGATGATGTTTTGTTTAGTTCACGTAGTGTTTCAAGGTTACATAAAAAAATAATAGTTACAAAGTTTTCCAACTTTTATAATAGCTACAAAAGCTTTTGTTTTTATGCATTTGATTTATAGTTCTTACAATGAATATCATAATCCTATTGTGGTCTTTTACAGCAAATTGGTATGTTTGCATACTATTTGTTTAACAAATTTGCCGTTATTCGTTATTTACTTATGTCAAATTAGATTTAGTCAAACAATAATATGAAGCGAACCAAACTAATTAAAACAATAAACACACAAGTAAAAGCTTAAACAAACTAATTAAAACACCTCTTTATGTAACTTAGAGGTACAATTAAATGACAAATCTATCGTATAATTAATATTTAAACAATTGTCCCTCTTTTAACATAGAGGTACATTTAAGTAACTTATATCTACTCATATATCTACTCTATAACTTAAAGATAGATTTAAGTTTCTTGTGTAGTAGTAATTCATTTTATGCATTTACCAAGCTCAACTACCACACACATATTATTTCTCTCACAAATCATACACACATATTTCCTCTCATTTAGATGTTGAGTTTTCGGATCAAATTTTGTATCATTGAATATCACTTAAGGAAGAAAAGTAAAGAAAAACGATTGATTTCGGATTTAGTGATGATATAACCCTGTCGTTTTATATATATCAGGAAATTTCAAGCAATAAAAAATTAATTTGAGTAACGGACACTTTGTATTGAGACAAGGGTTGGTGGCATACTTCCCGGTCATTATTTTTTCCTAAATGATAAATGTGTTAAGGTTCGGTACACGGGCTCATGTTAGTGGAAATCATGATATGCAAGCAATTCACTCAACGTTTTGTTGACGTTTTTAAGCATGTATCTGAGGTTTAGGTGTTGTTGATGTCTTAGAAGGAACAGAACGTGATATGAGGAATTGTGTTTCGGTGAAAATTTATACATTTTATAAAAATGATATTTGTAAAAAAGCCGTGTTGTGACTTACTAGAAATGAATTATAAAAATGAGATTTGTAAGAAAGTCATGTTGTGACTTACTAGAAATGAAATTTCTAAAAGTTGTTTGGGACCTAAATAACTCTGATTTTGCTTATATAAATAAAATAAATTTTGTTTTACAAATGTATCATTTGGTC